>VZQC01007130.1:214587-399711 GCA_009823505.1 Rhizomys pruinosus
TTTTTTTTTTTTTTTTTGGTCTTTTCGAGACAGGGTCTCCCTGTAGTAGATATGTTTTAATAGACGTTTAAAAGATGCTCTGAATTCTAGGAAAGGGGGTTCCCTTGCAGATGACTTCTGTGCTGCAAAGATATTAGAACTGCTGCAAAATGTGTACCCAAAGACTCGGGAGACCATCATCTCACACTGATCAGTGGTCTCCAGTGAGTTCGAGGCTGTATAGGAGTGTTGGGAACTTTATTTCATCTTCTATGGGACATGATTCAGTTTTAGGGTCCCTTTGTCATCCATATTTATGTACCTTCATTTTCGAAGCTATTATTTAAAAGCAGATTTCCTGTTAGTGGTCAAGTTCACATTCGCCTAGTTTTCATACTGCCATTTGCTTCTTGAGTCTAATTTTCCTTTCTCACAAAGCTTTCGAGACACTGTGTAAAGCCTGACTCAATCAGGCATATAAGAAGTGTTTGAGCACTTGGGAGGCAGAGGCAGGCAGATCTCTGTGAGTTCAAGGCCAGACTAGTCTACACAGAAAGCTCCAGGCCAACTGGGACTAAAGGGAGACCCTGTCTCAAAAATACCCCCCCAAAAATGTTTGCAGAAGGAAGGGGGGAAAGGGAGGGTAAAACCTGGACTGTATTTAACCTGACTCTTATTAGAAGAATCCTTTGAAACAAATGTTTTAATCTTAACATTGTCTAAGGACAACAGAAGATCATTTACTCTCACAGGATGGGGCAATAGTTGACTCTTTCCTCCTCCTCCTCCTCCTCCTCCTCCTCCTCCTCCTCTTCCTCCTCTTCTTTTGGTTGTTTTGTTATATTGTGTTATGTTTTATTATTTGTTTGCTTGTTTGAGACAGGCTCTTCTCGTAGCCCAGTTGGTCTGGAATTCTCTATGTAGACCAGGCTAGCCCCCATCTCACAGAGATTCCCCCTGCATCTGCCTCCTGAGTGCTAGGATTAGAGACATGCGCCACCATGCGCTCTGACTTTTCTTGGAGTCATGGAACTGTGTAGTCAGGTCTATACTTGAATACAGGCCCTAACAAAAAATCAGGTGTCCGGGCACAGGTGTGTTAATCCAACTGGAGCTGAAAATGGCAGCCAGTGCTGAAGTCTTGAAGCCTCTGTCTCCCACTTGTACCCTGATGGCATTTTGCTTTGATTTTTTTCCCCCTATCTCATCTGAAGAGTCCTGAGTAGGCATCCCACTGAGTAACCTTGTCCTTGGTGCCCTGGCGCACACTGCTGTCTAAGGACACAGATCTGCTCATATGCAGGCTTGGATCCTGAATAGTTTCCATCCCATAGTGGATCTGTTTGAACTCCAATTTCCCTCCTAAGCCGTGGGTGTTCTCGGTGTTCGTAAGTCATGGGTCTTTCCAAAGAAATACTTTTGTGTTTTTAATCTAATGAAAAAACAGCATCCTTCACATGAACTATCAGTTCTGATTTACAGGTATATGGCATCTGATGTAAATTCATTGCAGAATGAAACAAGCCCTGTACAGCCGCCACAAGGACTTCCCATGTCACAGTGTTAATGTACATTCAGCCCCTACCAGGAGTTAGCACCATCCGGCCTGTTGCTCGGTTTTGTTGTTTCTCCCAAGGAAGCTCGGAGCTCTCCTGGTTCCCTTAGAGCATTCATTCTTTTTGATATGCCGACGATCCGTGCAACTCCACGAGATTTCTGTCGTATTCTAGGATTGTCTGGAAGAAAGGTGCTCAAAGCTGCTCCCACCTGTGAATAAAAGAAATATGAAAATCTCTCCAGAGAATAAATCCTTGCTCATTGCTTCTAGAATTCATTGAAAAGAAGTCTGGGGAGAGCTTTGGTTGTTTTAATAATTTGACACTTAGATTCCTTGCTCCATTATGAAAACATCCTTATCTTTAGCTTTGGAGGCACTGTCCACTTGCTGGAACACAAAAGTGCACTAAGGCCTGAATGGCAGCAGGGGGCACCATAGCAGTGGTTTGCTCACTGCTCAGATAGAAAGGCAGAGTTTGCCAATTGTTTGGAAATTAGCCCACTGGGTCAGCCCTGTTTATTAGCTTCAGAGGAAGCAAGTGCTGTGCTAATGAACTTTTCTGATGTCTTGTGTGTTCTTTCAGTTGGTAATGACTTATTGTCCTGCCCCACCAAATTTTTCTTACCATTATTAAATTTCAAGAAAGCTTACTTTCACTGGTGGTATGTGCCTTTAATCCCAGCAGTTGGGAGATAGAGGCAGACAGATCTCTGTGAGATCAAGGCCAGCCTGGTCTACATTGCAGTTCCAGGCTAGCCAGGACTACATAGTGAGACCCTGTCTTAAAAAAAAAAAAAAACAAAACATCATCTCCAAAATATTACCTTGAAGTTGTAAGTTGACTTTTAAGCCACTTACCAGTTATTCTTTCCTACATTTTTATGGTATCATATTTGCCTTTTCAGCTCACAGGAGGAAGGAGTAGAGCAATTCAGTTGTCTTTCCTCATAGATGTGTAGATGATAGTAACTCACACACTCTGGCTTTTCAACTGGAGGTCCTTAAAGGGGTGATATCCTCTTAAGGTTCCAGACGTGGTACGAAGGATATGGAGAACAGCAGCATCTCATTTTGGTCTCTGTAAACAGTGTTCATCTCCCTTCCAAGCCCCTTCTACCCCTACCATGAAGGAAAAACAACTACCTTTTCCTTAAGGTAGTTTTGATGTATTTATTATTTTATGTGTAGGGGTGTTTTGCTTGCATGCATGTAAATGTACCATGTGCATGCAGTGCCCACAAAGGCCAGAAGAGGGCTTTTATTTCTTGGAACTAGATTTATGGATGGTTAGCTGTTGTGTACGTGCTGAGAACTGAGCCATCTCTCCATCTCAACTTTCTATTCATAATGTTTTCTTATTCTAACTAAATGCCCTCTCTATACTGAAATTTCCTTCTTCAAATTTCAGGCATACAGCCTCTGCTGTATTAAGCATTTCCCACCCTTTGTCTCAGGAAACACATGATGATTTTTCAGCCTCACCTGAGCTGTGTGGGTGTGATCCTCCCACAGTCCTAAATGAATTGGATGTGTATTCTGTCTTTCTTCTGAAAGGGCCAACCTGTGGGTTATAGTGCTTGTAACACACCCACCTTGTCACTACTTACCCACAGACTGGAGGAAAACTATGGCACCCAGGGCTACTCTAGCTGGTATAGTCCAGCGTATTCCTAACTTCCTCTGTGGGAGACAGCGCACAGTTGCTTTCTCCTCTACAGTCCCTGCTACTCAAAAAGGCCTTCAGATCTCCCTTCTTCTTCCCAGGCCGTCCTGACAGCTTTGCATTCTTACATGCAGAGGGTATTCTTCTCATGTCTCCATTGTTTGTCTTTGGAGCATCAGCTTGCCAACCACATGGTTCTTAGAAATAAAAAAAAATGCCGGGCGTGGTGGCGCATGCCTTTAATCCTAGCACTCGGGAGGCAGAGGCAGGCGGATCTTTGTGAGTTCAAGGCCAGCCTGGTCTACAGAGTGAGTTCCAGGCCAGCTGAGGCCATAGGGAGATCCTGTCTTGAAAAGACCAAAAAAAAAAAAAAAGAGGACTGGAGAGATGGCTCAGCAGTTAAGAGCACTAGTTCTTGCAGAAGACTTGGGTTCAAATCCTAGCATTCATGTGATGGCTCACAATCATCAATAACTCCAGTTCCAGGGGATTCACCACCCTCTTCTGTCCTCTGAGGGCACTGCATGACATGTTGCGCTTACATGGCTGTAGGCATAACACATGTAAAATAACAAATTTTAAAAACTTAAAACAATTAAATTAAAAAAATAAATCAGCTGGGTGTGGTGGCACATGCCTTTAATTCCAGTACTTGGAAGGCAGAGGCAGGGCGGATCTCTATGAGTTCAAGGCCAGCCTGGTCTGCATAGTGAGTTCCAGGATAGGTGGAACTACAGGGAGACCCTGTCTTTTTTTTTTAATTTTTTTTTTTTTAACTTTTTTTTAAATTTTATTTATTTCTGTATGTGTATGAATGTACTGTCTGCATGCAAGTCTGTGCACCCGTGTCGTGCAATGCCGCGGAGGTCAGAAGAGGGCGTCGGACTCCCCTGGAACTGGAGTTCTCCTGGAATTGGAGTTTCAGACGGTTCTTGGCCGCCATGTGGGTGCTGGGGATCGAACCCGGGTCCTCTGTAAGAGCGGTCGGCGCTCTTAACNGTTTTTTTGAGTAGCTTGTATTACTCTGGAAATTAATGCTTTTGGTCAGATGTATCTGCTGTGAAGGTTTTCCTCCCACTCTTGTGGGTCTTCTCCTCACTCCCTTTATTGCTTCCTTTGATGTACAGAAGCTTTTGAGTTTAATGGGTTCCCATTTGTCAATCGTCGATCTAACTTCTTGTGCAGCTCTGTTTGGTTTAGAAAGTCTTTTCTTTTCCTACACCTATGTCTTGCTAGTCTGCATGCCAGCTTAGGAGCTCTAGACAATCAGCAATGGGGCATTGTTCTTACCAGATGGATGTTGGCCCAGGGATCCCAAGGGCCACCAAAGGTAATGGCTCTTGCCCTCTAAGTTGGAACCTACAGGAAAAGGGGAGGAAAAGGCAATAAAAGACCCTGCTGCCGAAACCTGACGTTAACATGGAGGGATGTATTGAGACCACACATGCAAGTGTACAGATGGCCTCTGGAATGGCCAGAGAGTGTTACCAAAGGCCACAAACCAATAAAGCAAAATATGCGGTCTCCCTGAGTCAAGCAAACTCCACCGTCAGCACCAGATACACCTCACTGCCTGGAAATACTGTGCAGTAGAGGCAGCCATTGTGCCTGTATTATCCCAAATCTTAATTGGCTATTGGCTCTCCCCTTGGAGAAATAACCCATGGGCTGATGCCCACAAGTTACATCCTCTACAGGTTAAGATGTTATAAGCCACCCCACAGTAAGACCCTTGTCATATTTAACAGGGGAAAATTGTAATTCATGAATTAACATATCCAAACATGTGTCATTGGCTCAAAGTAACCCAACATAACTATTAGTGCTGCTTAAATACCTATATTATCTAATTGCTTGTGCTTACATAGTAGGATCGAAAGGTTATTCCTGGAACAAACTGTTCAGCCAATGAAAGGAAACAGCCAGAATTGACCAGAGTCCAAGCAACAGCTCCCAGAGGAGAGTGGACTGTTTTACCTTCTCATTCCACCTGTGCCCCTTTTTCTAAACCTAGGGAACAAACTGCCGGTAGAGGGGGTGTGGTAGAATTAAGGGCTGCGATTGGGGTGAATGGTGAAACTACAGCAATGTAGTCTGAACTCATTTGATCAAACTTGATTTGAAAACAAACAAACCTGTCACCCCCCCACCCTGGATGGTGGGGCTGTAGGTGTTTGGGCACAAACAGCCTGCAGATAGGTTTTGCAAGAAGGATGCTCTGTACTCATGGATTATCACTTATAGCTAAAAATGAAAAAAAAAACAGAGAAAGATGGCAGGACAGTTATGGCAGGAATGCATGATCTGGGATGGGGTGGGCGGTGGGGGGAGGGAAAGGGAAATAAGCCTGGAAACCTGAATTTGGAACAAAATGTAATTAAATGCACAAAGCATCAATTAAAAATTATTTAAAAAAAAAATTAAAATAAAAAATAAAAAGACCCAAAACAAACAAACAAGGCAAACAAACAAAACTAATTGCACAAAAAAGTTATTTAATTAGCTCTATCTCAATGAGGATTTGGATTTAAATTAAGAATACTCTAAAAAACTGAGAAAAAGGCTTCCCCTGCCCAGCATTGTGAACTGTGATTTCTGTTATATAGCTTTAAGGAGAAGTGAGAAAAAGAGAGAGAAAGACGAGAGAGAGACAGAGAGGAGAGACAGAGAACAATAGTGATAGAGAAGACGAGAGAGATCAATGCATTTTTTTCAGTAGGCTTTGAACGAATTAATTTCTCCCCCGGTTTTCCAAACCACCTAAGCATTACTTACCTCTCCTCTTTCAAGAGACCCTCAAAATAATGCCACAGCCCTGATTACTTCCCAGAACTTTAAGGTAAAACCCTATTGCTGAAAACTTGGACAGACATATTTGGACAACAGAACTATGGAGCAATCAAGCTAGAACTTGATGGTTGAAGCTTCCTGAAAGAGTAAGCTCCCACCTTTATCAGAAGATTATGCACACTGCCAAGGGGGAAAGCCAATCAGTGATCCCATTCAGCTGTAATTCTATGAACTACATCAGGCTGGCTCAGCCAGAAAGCTATCTCTATTGGTGCACTAGTGGCACTTTAATCTTGGATGAATCAACAGCTGTTTAATTGGACTTAAGGCTTGCATAATGGGAAGCAACTCATGTGCGGATTTACTGTTAAAACACAGCCAAGTACACATGGCTGGAGATGTCATAGATTCCTTAGAGAAAAACCTACTTATATCACACTCCTCACCCCTTGACCAATGTAATTTCTTATTGTGTTCTAAATACATATTCCATTGTGATTACACACAAAGTGTACTTCTCACCCACTCATCAAGGAAGCTTCTTTTTTGGAACAATACTTTTAACAAAAGGAATAAGGTGCTGTGAGAGATGTTCAGCCCTAAGTGACCCATCTTATATGCAGCCTCTACACTTAAGGTTCAGAGAACATAGCAGAAACAGGGTGTGGAAAGAATGTAATACATCTCTCAACTCTCCAACAGGGAAGCTTCTTCATGAAACAAATGATTAATCTAGAAAGCCAGAACTGGCCAAAATGGGGAAATAAGAGAATGCCAGAGAACTTAACTCTAAATAATACAACCATAGTATCAAACATCTACCACTCATGGTGTAGAGATTATTATATAACTGGGGGCTAAAAAGATTGTAATAGTCAGTGAGGTGGTGGAATGAACGAAAGAACAAACAGTCTACCAGACAGCTGAGAAGTTACTCACATGAACTCACACCATTGGTAACAGCATTCACAAGGTCCAAGACAGCTGAAGGTGTACAAAATCCCAGCATAAAACTGGGGGCATATGTAAGAGGCCCCAAATTTGGTTAAGACACTATTGGGAACTGATAACTACTGGGAGGCAAGGAGAGTAGGTTTTCTTTAAGGATGTAATGATTGACAGGTTAACCAGGCTCCAGTGGCATGGGTGATACACCCAAAGGACAATCTGGAGACACAACACTTTGACTTTGACAGGCCCGTTTAATGTCATGGCCAAATATATATTTATATATAATATATATATATAATACTATATATATATATATAATATATGACAGAAGTACAAGAAATTTTGGTTGGTGTGTAGGTGCTATTAACGAGGCGGTAAACAATAAGGGGACACGGTGTCAAAATGTGATAAAAATATATTGACAAATTTTGAAAAGTCAAATAAAAAACATTGAAAGGAAGAAGGAACATTCATGAAAAGCTACCTCAGGCCCACATGGCTTTAGTGAGTGCTGCCAAACATTTAATAAATAAAAGCGATACTACACATAATCTTTCAGAAAAAGAGAAAAAGTCATGAGATTTTTTTCTAAATGAGACTAAAGGGGGAAAGACAGAAATTACAGGTCCACATTTTCAAGAAGGTCTGGAACATTGCTTTAGCAGATTTGTGTCCAGTGAGGTAATAAACACAAAATACATTATCTACAAAGAAATTCATTACATAAATGAAACCAGGTTAGGATATTGTTAATTTAGCGTACTGTGCTAACATGTTAAGGATTTATATCATTATCTTAATAAGTACAGAAGTGTACGGGTCAAAATGAAGCACTTACTCATTTTCAAAATAATGAAACAGCCCAGGATAAGGAAGAAAATGTGACTTTGAGTTGATAAAGGCCATGAACAAAAAATGAATTATTCAAATTATATTTAACATGGAGCAGAGACCATATCCCAGCAGAATCAGCAGTTCAGATGTTTTTTTTTTTTTTGCCACATTTGTCTTAGCCTGTAAAATCACTTGAGTGAAGAAAATTAAAAGTAGGTAATTAGAAAAAGCACAAGTTAACAAGTATCCTTTACTCACTGACTTACTTGACTTACATGATATTTACTAACCCAAAATAAGTGGCTTATTTTAGGGTGTCCAGAAAAATGATAAAAAACCCTGATTTGTCATCATTGGAGGAAAGTATGAAACTTAGAAAATTTTTAAAAAAATTAAAAAGTTGATTATAGGGGTAAATTTAACAAAAATATATTTCTGATTATATTGTTGAGGAAGCTTGAAGAAGACCCAAGTATATGAAAAAATACAAGAAGTTCATAGATTGAAACACCTAAGCCTTCAGAAAATGCGAACTAGATATAAAAAAAACCCAAAGACAGCAATCGAGGGCCCCGACGCCAACCTCCCTCAGGTCTGAAAATACCTTTCGGCCACCATCATACGTCCAGAGAGCTTCTACTTTCAATCTTTCAAAAGACATTATAGTCACTGTGTCATCTTCAAGGTAGGAAACAGTTCAATTTGTCACTGTTTTTACCCATGTGCAAATTGAGTGCAATTGAAGCTTTCAGAAACAATTTCAGATTAGCTAAAAAAAAAATGCTTTAGCAAATTCTTCCCCTCAATTGCTTTTAAATGTTCTCCATTTTTCTTTAGTGGGACTGACATCTAGTTCTAGCCTCATTGCCAAGTAAGTAAGCCTTTGGCAATACAGGAGTTTTAGCATGGAGGAATTATCTCCTGTCCCTACTAGGTTCCTTCACAATGCCAACCTCTCCCATGGACTCATCTGCCTATCAAAAAATAAAATAAAAAAAAAAAAAAAAAAAAAAAAAAAAAAAATTGGTTTTTTTTTTTTTTTTTTTTTTTTGGTCTTTTCGAGCACCAGGGTCTCCCTGTAGTAGATATGTTTTAATAGACGTTTAAAAGATGCTCTGAATTCTAGGAAAGGGGGTTCCCTTGCAGATGACTTCTGTGCTGCAAAGATATTAGAACTGCTGCAAAATGTGTACCCAAAGACTCGGGAGACCATCATCTCACACTGATCAGTGGTCTCCAGTGAGTTCGAGGCTGTATAGGAGTGTTGGGAACTTTATTTCATCTTCTATGGGACATGATTCAGTTTTAGGGTCCCTTTGTCATCCATATTTATGTACCTTCATTTTCGAAGCTATTATTTAAAAGCAGATTTCCTGTTAGTGGTCAAGTTCACATTCGCCTAGTTTTCATACTGCCATTTGCTTCTTGAGTCTAATTTTACCTTTCTCACAAAGCTTCGAGACACTGGGTGTAAAGGCCTGACTCAATTCAGGCATTATAAGAAGTGTTTAGCACTTGGGAGCAAGAGGCAGGCAGATCTTCTGTGAGTTCAGGCCAGACTAGTCTACACAAAAAGCTCCAGGCCAACTGGACTAAAGGGAAGACCCTGTCTCAAAAAATACCCCCCAAAAAAGTTTGCAGAAGGAAGGGGGGAAAGGGAGGGTAAAACCTGGACTGTATTTAACCTGACTCTTATTAGAAGAATCCTTTGAAACAAATGTTTTAATCTTAACATTGCTAAGGACAACAGAAATCATTACTCTCACAGGATTGGGCCAATTAGTAACTCTGTTCCTCCTCCTCCTCCTCCTTCCTCCTTCCTCCTCCTCCTTCCTCCTCCTCCTCTTCCTCCTCTTTCTTTTTGCGTTGTTTTTGTTATATTGTGTTATGTTTTATTATTTGTTTGCTTGTTTTAACAGGCTCTTTCTCGATAGCCCCATTGGTCTGGGAATTCTCTATGTAGACCAGGCTAGCCCCCCATCTCACAGAGATTCCCCCTGCATCTGCCTCCTGAGTGCTAGGATAGAGACATGCGCCACCATGCGCTCTGACTTTTCTTGGAGTCATGGAACTGTGTAGTCAGGTCTATACTTGAATACAGGCCCTAACAAAAAATCAGGTGTCCGGGCACAGGTGTGTTAATCCAACTGGAGCTGAAAATGGCAGCCAGTGCTGAAGTCTTGAAGCCTCTGTCTCCCACTTGTACCCTGATGGCATTTTGCTTTGATTTTTTTCCCCCTATCTCTCTGAGAGTCTGAGTAGGCAATCCCACTGTTAACCTTGTCCTTGGTGCCCTGGCGCACACTGCTGTCTAAGGACACAGATCTGCTCATATGCAGGCTTGGATCCTGAATAGTTTCCATCCCATAGTGGATCTGTTTGAACTCCAATTTCCCTCCTAAGCCGTGGGTGTTCTCGGTGTTCGTAAGTCATGGGTCTTTCCAAAGAAATACTTTTGTGTTTTTAATCTAATGAAAAAACAGCATCCTTCACATGAACTATCAGTTCTGATTTACAGGTATATGGCATCTGATGTAAATTCATTGCAGAATGAAACAAGCCCTGTACAGCCGCCACAAGGACTTCCCATGTCACAGTGTTAATGTACATTCAGCCCCTACCAGGAGTTAGCACCATCCGGCCTGTTGCTCGGTTTTGTTGTTTCTCCCAAGGAAGCTCGGAAGCTCTCCTTGGTCCCTAGAGCATTCATTCTTTTTGATATGCCGACGATCCGTGCAACTCCACGAGATTTCTGTCGTATTCTAGGATTGTCTGGAAGAAAGGTGCTCAAAGCTGCTCCCACCTGTGAATAAAAGAAATAATGAAAATCTCTCCAGAAGAATAAATCCTTGCTCATTGCTTCTAGAATTCATTGAAAAGAAGTCTGGGGAGAGCTTTGGTTGTTTTAATAATTTGACACTTAGATTCCTTGCTCCATTATGAAAACATCCTTATCTTTAGCTTTGGAGGCACTGTCCACTTGCTGGAACACAAAAGTGCACTAAGGCCTGAATGGCAGCAGGGGGCACCATAGCAGTGGTTTGCTCACTGCTCAGATAGAAAGGCAGAGTTTGCCAATTGTTTGGAAATTAGCCCACTGGGTCAGCCCTGTTTATTAGCTTCAGAGGAAGCAAGTGCTGTGCTAATGAACTTTTCTGATGTCTTGTGTGTTCTTTCAGTTGGTAATGACTTTATTGTCCTCCCCCACCAAATTTTTTCTTACCATTATTAAATTTCAAGAAAGCTTACTTTCACTGGTGGTTGTGCTTTAATTCCCAAGCAGTTGGGAGATAGAGGCAGACAGATCTCTTGAGAGTCAAGGCCAAGCACTGGACTACATTGCAGTTCCAGGCTAGCCCAGGAACTACAATAGTGAGACCCTGTCTAAAAAAAAAAAAAAAAAAAAAACATATCTCAAAAATAAAATAAGAAAAAAATTTATAAAATAATAGTAAAAAAGCACTTACCAGTTTTCTTTCCCCTACATTTTTATAGGTATCATATTTGCCTTTTCAGCTACAGGAGAAGGAGTAGAGCAATTCAGTTGTCTTTCCTCATAGATGTGTAGATGATAGTAACTCACACACTCTGGCTTTTCAACTGGAGGTCCTTAAAGGGGTGATATCCTCTTAAGGTTCCAGACGTGGTACGAAGGATATGGAGAACAGCAGCATCTCATTTTGGTCTCTGTAAACAGTGTTCATCTCCCTTCCAAGCCCCTTCTACCCCTACCATGAAGGAAAAACAACTACCTTTTCCTTAAGGTAGTTTTGATGTATTTATTATTTTATATTGTAGGGGTGTTTTGCTTGCAGGCATGTAAATTGTCAAACCATGTGCATGCAGTGCCCCAAAGGCCAGAAGACGGCTTTTATTCTTTCTTGGAACTAGATTTAGGATGGTTAGCTGTTGTGTACGTGCTGAGAACTGAGCCAATCTCTCTCCATCTCAACTTTCCTATTCATAATGTTTTTCTTATTCTAACTAAATGCCCTCTCTATACTGAAATTTCCTTCTTCAAATTTCAGGCATACAGCCTCTGCTGTATTAAGCATTTCCCACCCTTTGTCTCAGGAAACACATGATGATTTTTCAGCCTCACCTGAGCTGTGTGGGTGTGATCCTCCCACAGTCCTAAATGAATTGGATGTGTATTCTGTCTTTCTTCTGAAAGGGCCAACCTGTGGGTTATAGTGCTTGTAACACACCCACCTTGTCACTACTTACCCACAGACTGGAGGAAAACTATGGCACCCAGGGCTACTCTAGCTGGTATAGTCCAGCGTATTCCTAACTTCCTCTGTGGGAGACAGCGCACAGTTGCTTTCTCCTCTACAGTCCCTGCTACTCAAAAAGGCCTTCAGATCTCCCTTCTTCTTCCCAGGCCGTCCTGACAGCTTTGCATTCTTACATGCAGAGGGTATTCTTCTCATGTCTCCATTGTTTGTCTTTGGAGCATCAGCTTGCCAACCACATGGTTCTTAGAAATAAAAAAAAATGCCGGGCGTGGTGGCGCATGCCTTTAATCCTAGCACTCGGGAGGCAGAGGCAGGCGGATCTTTGTGAGTTCAAGGCCAGCCTGGTCTACAGAGTAAGTTCCAGGACAGCTGGGGCTACAGGGAGACCCTGTCTCGAAAAGACCAAAAAAGAAATAAAAAAAAAAAATAATAATCCTAGCTACAGCTGCATTTGCCCTGCATAGCCACGGTGCCTACCCTGGGGTGCCTTCATAGAAGCACGTACACAGGTAGGAATTCATGTCAGTTGTGCAGCCCATAGAATCACAGGGTCTTGTGAATTTTCCACTCCTCATCTTAAGATGCTAAATAGCCCCATTGTGTGTTGCACAGGTCTGGCGTCACCCACTGCCATAACTCCAGTCTCATCTCCTCTCTGCAGCAAGTCGAGGGGTACTACCCCAGTTTCCAAACCCTTGGAAGGTATGTTGTTTCCATCCTTGGTGCTATGAGTTGCTAATGGGGGGTGGGGGGGGGTCCCCAGTGGTGCTGTCTCACTCATGTTTTGTTTTGGGTTTTTTTCTTGTGTAGACATTGAAGCCAGACCAGATATGCAGCTGGAATCGGACCTGAAGTTAGACAGGCTGGAAACCTTCCTACGAAGGCTGAACAACAAAGGTAACACCGGAAGCCAGAGGGAGCCTTCTGCTTCTTTTCTAGAATACACTGTGGTTTGTGTTTTCAATGATTAGCAAAGAATACCCTAAAAATCCCTGAAACCCTGTCTCAGAATCTCCAAATCCTAGCCTGTTGGTGGGTTGTTTTTTTTTAGCTTTTTATATTTTTATTTTGTTTCAGCTTGTTGTTGTTGCTACTGTTATTATTTTGTTTGTTTGTTTGTTTTGAGACATAGTCTCATGTAGCCAAGACTAGCCTTGAACTTGCTCTTAGCCAAGGAGGAGTTTCAACTCCTGATTCTCTTCCAAAGTGCTGGGACAATAGGCACATACCACTGTCACTGGTTCTTCAGATCCTAATTGTTTTCTCTCCTTAACAAAATTATCTCCTTTCTAGTTTACCTTGACTAATTTATATATACATATATGTTTATATGCATATAGTATATATATACACCTATATATGTGAGACCTAATATACTTATATGGAGATAGATATATGATAAGATAGATATAAAACTTAAGTAGGAAGATTTAGTCAGGACTGTTTAGAGCATCAACCTTTGATTCTCTCAGTAACTCCTGAATTTGGGGTTCCCTGTAGTACACTTGTTCTGAATCTAAACCCTCAAGATTTCATCCAATCAAATTGTAAACTTAGTGAATTTTGCCCCTAATCTTTAAAGCAGTTAATATGCATATGAAAATCAACGTGATCTTTGGGGAGCTATAATTACATGTCTGAGTTTCTGTTAAGGCAAAAGTTAATTTTTTTCTTAAAACCACCAAAATGTTCTAAAAGAAAATTCCACTGAACAGATAAAAAATAAACATTTTGATATAAAAGTCAGTGACACAGAAGGACAGTGTGTGGAAATGGCCTTTTTTTTTAGCTCTTGTTAAAAAATATCCAGTTATCGGGGCTGGAGAGATGGCCTAGTGGTTAAGAGCACCGACCGCTCTTGCAAAGGACCTGGGTTCGATCCCCAGCACCCACATGGCGGCTGAGAACCGTCTGAAACTCCAATTCCAGGAGAACTCCAGTTCCGGGGGAATCCGAGACCCTCTTCTGACCTCCGCAGCATTGCACGACATGGGTGCACAAACTTGCATGCAGACAGTACATTCATACACATACAGAAATAAATAAAATTAAAAAAAAATATTTAAAAAAAATCCAGTTATCAAACACTAGGCATTTTGAGTCTCTACTATTGGCAGAGATCCCTCAAAAGTTGAAAATTATGCAACACTGAAAACTAGAAATACAAAAACTTAACATAATCACAAACTGACTGGGGAAGTGACCTAGCCCATGGATTGGGAGACAGTGCCCATGGCCAGCCCTAACATACTGCTTGCTTTTGTTAATAAAGTTTTATTGGAACAGAGCTATGCTCTTTTGTCCACCAACTTTCGGGAACCCCTTTCTCTCTGTAACGGCAGGATTGAGAAACTGCAACACAGGCTCTATGGTTTCCCAATCAAAGCCTAAAATACTTCCAGGTTCCTTGCAGAAAAGTCTACCAAAGTCTAATATGGAACAAAGCTGGGTTAGTTGCCCCTCCAGTAGAAATGGATCAGGCTCACAAATATCACTTGCTTGTATGAGCAAGGTCAGCCCGCTTTCTTCCACAGCCATGTCACTGGGTCAGGTTTGTGCACGTGGAACGTTTTCCATAAGAAGGAGAGTGAGGGCCTGTCAGCCAGCCAGGGAACATTGTGTGTCACTGCCATGTCTTCCCCACTCCTGGAGCTGAAGGAAGGAAATTAGTTTAAATACTGAAGGAAGGAAATTAGTTTAAATACTGCAAGGTAAGGTCAGAGTAATGGCCTCTAAACTATTCATGTGGTTTATTTGCTGATTTATCGATAGTTGCTGGGATGCAGGAGACAGTCCTGACAGTCACCGGTAAATCTGTCAAGGAAGTGATGAAGTTGGATGATGATGAGACCTTTGCCAAATTCTACCGCAGTGTGGATCCCAATACACCGAGAAGTCCCGTGGAGCTAGATGAAGACTTCGATGTTATTTTTGACCCTTACACACCCAAGTGAGTTAGTTTGTCTCCATCTTTCTTCTACCAGGAATGGCTTTCCTCGCTTGCTCGCCAAGTTCAGTCACCAGAGATTTCTGGCACACCTTTGCCTGTCAGCATTAGAACTAACAGCTGGTGCATTGTTGCTGTAGAGCCTGATGTGCAGTCCCATGGGGCACCTAGGGCACACGTAGCCCACCTCATACATGCAGGCTGTCTACACGTGCCTCAGATGTTGGCCCCAGTCCTGAGGTGGTAACACTAGCTTTCATGTCACTTGAATGTTGTTTTGCAGTGTAATGAGTTAAGAGCACTGATCACAGATGCCAACAACACCCGTTCCACTGGTCACAGTTGAACTCTTACTCATGACTGAAAGTATCTGGATGATAAGAGCTCAGATTCGTCAAACCAACTCAAAAATCAGGAGATACTATTACTTAGTATAAAGATGTACTTAGTACATCTAATGGTTTTCTCTTGAGCATCCAGATGAACTCACCTCAAAAGAGTGATTATAGAGTTAGGATTCGATCAGTTGTAAATGCCAGAAAAATGTCAAAGTCATACTGTTATCAGCAAAAATAGAATTGTAGAGGGACTTACAGTTCATACACATGGGCCCTGAGCTTCTAGAGACTTGTCATGGTGTGGCCTCTCTTACAGTGTCTTTCTATAAGCTGGCTACTCTCTTGGTCAAGCCGAAACTGTGGGAAGAAAGATGGCCTTGTCTAGCACCAAATGGACAGGCCACCCAGTATGGCCAACTTCACTTTCCAGGAAATCCGTCAGATTCAGACCTGGTCTTATTGCTCCAGTATGGGTCCTTAGTCCATCCCTAAATCACTCATGTGGCCAAGAGACAAGATGCTGACCAGACAGAGGGATATCATTATCAGAATTAGGGCAGATGTGCTGAACAGGCCACACCCACTGCCACCCACCCCATGTCTTTGTTTCTCCCTCCAAACTGTCAGAGCAACTATGTCTTCTGAAAGTGTATTTCCTTGTGGCAAAAATTTCCATAAATTGATGCATTGTTTTGCATCTTTCAATCTGTTGGATTTGTCTTCTCCCCAGTCAGCTGCCACTGTTGAAGTTGTTTTATATAGTTTCTGATGTGTAATAGTATAAACAAATGTGTATTTATGCTCACACACATGATGGTGTTATACATAATGAATGCTTTCAGGCCTAGAGACCTAAGCACTTGGCAATCGGTGTGTAGTCTGTTGGGAGATCATGTAACTTGCACTCTACCTCTGAGGGTACAGAGAACTTTGCAGGCCTATTTTATTCTAGTATATTCTTCATAAGTTGTTTGCTTTCCTCTGGGGGGAGGGGAGAGGATGGCAGGGGAGGCAGGGTGGGGGAGTAGGTTCAATGGATGTCAGCTGTGAAGGGAACTGAAAAACAATCATGTAAAAACAAAATCTAGTGTGGAGCCAAGAGGATTCAGTGGATGCCTCCTGCCGTTCAGTTGAGTCTCTAAGGGCTTGCTGGCGACAGCAGCAGTAGGCACAGATGTGTTCATCAAAAGAGGATGAGGACGAGTAGAGCCACTAAATACAGGACTGTCCAACAATGAAGCACAGACACCCTCCAGGTGGGGACGAAGGACACAAGTGAACAGAGCTTCTGGAACTAGGCCAGTGCTCATCTCAGCAAGTATAAATTTCCTTTTTCTTCCAAGGTTCTCTGACTCCACAGCATGGCGGTGCAGCAGAAGGCGCTGTAAGATTTACAATGAAATGTCCTGGGTCTATTGTCCTGGGCCCAAGACCCACAAGTAAACCAGGCGCGTTGGGGTCCTGGCCTGAGCCGCCTCTGCTTTGTCTACAGGTTGACGTCCTCCGTAGCAGAGCATAAGCGCTCAGTTAGGCCCAAACGCAGGGTCCAGGCTTCCAAGAACCCCCTTAAAATGCTGGCAGCAAGAGAGGATCTCCTTCAGGAGTACACGGAGCAGAGGCTGAATGTGGCGTTCATGGAATCCAAACGCATGAAAGTGGAAAAGAGTGAGTGGGCAGGGGTGGGGGGGTAGGGGGGGCCGCGTTCTTGAGGGCCCGGGCACCGCTGCACCGCTGCTTCTTTGCTTCAGCCGTTTCCGTTTGATCTGCCTCGCAAAGGCCGGTGGGTATCCAGAGGGCTCTCATTAAATAAACGTGAGCTCACCTGCCTAGATTTAAAGGCTTTTTACGTAAATCACTGTTGACTAATTTAAATTATGCTGTTTTGCTGAACTGGCTCTCAAGAGATGGAAGAAGTATGTTTCTGGATTTTGGAATTCAGCCTATTTTCAGCACTGGAGAACTCAAACATAGTGATTCTCCACTTAATCTTACTGGAGAGTGTGCTATGAGATCTCTTGTGTGGATCTGAAATCACTCTTTTCCTCACCCTAGGTTTTAGATTACCACTTTCAAGTTGTTCTTGAGAGAGAGACTGGGTTCAGCTTGGAGTTGAGGCAGATGGGCCTAGTGAGGCACTTAGAATGAGCTCTGGAATGGGGAGTGTGGTCAGCTCACGGCCATTCCTGGCCCTAGTCCAGGCAACTCTGCTTTTATCTGGCCCAGAAAGTGGTTTCTGTGGAGGTGACAGCATGCATAATCTTGATATTTCAATATTTGTATTATAATCTTTACTTTCCTATACTGTTCATAAGCCAAATTCCTGATTTTTTTCTAGAGCCTTTAGCTAGCTATAATAGTGCATGCCTATAGTCCCAGTACTCGGGGCAGACACAGCACAATCCCAAGTTCCATGCCAGCCAGGACTACTTAGTAAGACCCTATTTCCAAAAGAAGGAAGTGGGGGAGGGGAGGGGGAAGGAGAGAAGGGGGGAAGGGTTGGGGGAGAGAGGGGAGGAGAGGAAGGAAGGAAGAAACAAGGAAGGAGAGAATAGAAGGAACGGCTGGATAAAGGATTTAAATGAAGTAGTTGAGTCTTTTCATTATAACTGGTTGACAGAGTATTTTTTTTCAAACTCACTAGGCCATTTGGAATACCAAGTAGTGTTCTATTTTTGCATGGTTAGAATCTGATCCTAGTGAAATTACTGCCTGAGTTTTGCCTAAGTGTGAACATTTCTTAAACAATGAGTTGGAGAAATAAATGTTTATTGGAACAATTTTGACACATTTCTCTACAAATTCCACTGCTGTGGGTTTCAAGGCCTGGCTTGTGGTAACTGGTTCACACTGAAAACTCAAGATCATGTGATTACAACCTTAGGTCTGGGGGCAAGGGACCTGGAGATACCATGAAATGGATCACTTTGTCTCGACAGTTAGAACTAAATCCTTACAGAGTGTCTCCTGTCTATATGTGAAGACTTGGTAAAAGATGCCTACCAGGGTTCCTTGGGAATCCATGCCAGCATCTGCAGACTGTTAGAACTGGGAGATGAGTTGAGCTCCTGGTTGTATTCACAGTGGCAGTGCTGGTGCGTGACTTGGCTCTCTGCAGGGTGAGGCATGACACTTGTGGACAGCAGTTGATACACTCCATACTGTATTTAGTTCTTTACACCGTGATTAAGCATTGAATGTCACTGCTCCTCAGACTTGAGTCCTGTCAGTTAGGCAACATCTGTGAGTGTAAATATTGGCTTCTCAACTGAACCTCTCTTGCTCCCTCTACCCCACCCAGTGTCATCCAACTCCAACTTCTCTGAAGTGACTCTGGCTGGCTTAGCCAGTAAGGAGAACTTCAGCAGCATCAACCTGCGAAGTGTCAACCTGACGGAGCAGAACTCCAACAACAGCGCAGTGCCTTACAAGAAGCTCATGTTGCTGCAGATTAAAGGTATTTGGGAGCAGCCTGGCGGGACTGTGACGGCTGAGGCTTTCTGTCTGGTCCCAGAAGCGGTCCAGCTGCACGCACAGTTGCCTGTGAGGGGAGGGCATTCTGAGGGTCTCCCTGTGCTGTGAGCTACACCACTTCCCCTCACTGTTGCTTCTCACAGACCATGAGGCCAGAAATATTCTGCCCACTGGGGCTCTGCGAAGAGGTGAATGTGGACACAGTAGCTGCCAAGGGGCAGACTGGAATCGGATCCGGGTCTTTCCGCTTCCGGAATCTCAGATTTTGCTCCTGCTTCCCCTGACCCCATAGCCCATTCCCCCATGCACTTTGCCAGATGTGCCGTAAGCCTCCGGGGCCAGCCTCTGCTCTTCTCAGTTCTTCGTACTGGGATAAGCCATGGTCCGTGCCAGCTAGGGTGAGGAGGGCACATTCCTGGGGAAGGACTCGGGGATTACATAAGTAAACGAGCCCAGAAGGGTCCACTCTCCTGCCCGTTCTGCTTAGAGCATGTGAGAGTTGGAAGAGCAGTGAGGAGAGGCCCCGCTCCTAGCAGTACTCTCTGTAGACAGAGTATCAAGAGGGGCATGGATGGAGTCCCTTGCGCCTCTGCCAGGGATTCTGGAATGTTTCTGAAAGCTCATCTCCTTTTTAGTTATTTAAAGAGGGTTAGGGGGATGCCCGAGAGGGTAAGAATGCTCGCCATGCAGGCGTGAGGGTCTGAGCTTGACTCTCCAGTGTCCACATGCAAAGTCAGGCATGGCCATGTATTCCTGTAACCCCAGCATTGGGGGATGGAGACAGGTGGACCCTGGGAGCTCGCTGGCCAGCCAGCCTAGCCAAAGCAGCAAGCAGAGACCTTGACTCAAAGGAGAGACATAAGCAGATAACTGACACCCTTCTCAGGTCCCCGCACGTACATGCATGGGCACATATGCATGCACACAACACCCACAAGGCAAGTGACAAGCTCAAATGTGGAGACTGTATTAAGTATGCAGATGGGCAAAGCGCCCACTCGATGATTCGCAGAGAAGGTGTTGAACGTAGCGTAAGGCGGTGCTTCCCTCCAAGTGGACCCATCCTGATGCTCTGGAACTTACGGGGAAAATGCCTGAGAAAGGAGACCCCCTGTGAAGGCACGCTGCTTTGCCCTGCAGTGTGCTAGGTGTTAAAGGAAGGAGGTAGGGTTGGGAGAATAGGCACCAGCAGAGTAAAGGAGGGGAGAGTATCCCTGCCAGCTCCCCAAGATGGGGGAACCTTACTGCCTCCACGCTGAAAGCAAGACCCTGAGGCTCATCCTAAGAAGCACGAGACCTTTGGGCAAGCACTCAGGAGGCTCACTAACTGATGAGTCCTGTGGGCCATCTTAACCTCCCTGTCCTGCTGGTCAGAGAAACTCACGTCAGTGGACAGTCTTTAGAATGGAAAGATTGTAGCAGAGATGTATCCACTATGGTGTCTACCGCTCAGTCCCCCTGGGACATTGACTCCATGCATTGTGTACAGGAAGAAGACACGTGCAGACAAGGCTGGTGGAACCTCGAGCCTCGTCACTCAACAGTGGGGACTGCTTCCTTCTGCTCTCTCCACAGTACTGCTTCCTGTGGGTGGGAGAGTTTGCGAACGTCATCGAGAAGGCGAAGGTGGGTATCTAAAGGAAAAAATGCCTCTGTTACCATATCCCACACGTACCAGTAGGGAGTTCTACCAGCCTGTGGGGCCATACAAGCCTCCCAGATACTCAGCGTTTCATTCAAGGAGGAAGGTACTGGGAGCTGCCATGAAGTGCTGAGGGTCTACGACCTGCACCTCCAGTTTGAAATTCCTGGGTCCAGTTTGACTTCTGTGTGACTGATGGATAGGTGCCTGTCCTAGTTTGCTTTCCGTGGCCATGATAAAACACTGACCAAAACCAGCGTGGGGAGGAAAGGGTTTATTTGGCTTACAACACGGTACACCATCAAGGGAAATCAAGGCAGGAACCTGGAGAGAGGAATCGTAGCATAGACCTTAGAGGAACGCTGCTTAACTGGCTCACTCCCCTGACTGGTGCCCAGCCTGCTTTCTTATACGACCCAGGACCACCTTGAAGGCATGGGGGTGGCACCACCCACAGTGGGCTGCACGTTCCCTTGTCACTCAACAGTCAAGAAAATGACCGCACAGACTTGCCCACAGACCAGTTTGATAGAAGAAACTCCCCAATTTTGAAGGTCCCTCTTCCCAGGGGTCAAGTTGTCAAGTTGTCAGCTAAAGCTGTTCAGCTGTGTCCTGTGCACCTGGGACTCTCATGGGGGAAGTCCTCAGAGGAAGAGTAGTATTTCCACATGTCATCACAATCTGCTGAATACTGAAGCCTAAGAACTGTCACTCTAAGGAGGTGATAGATCTGGCCCTGCGGTTAACATTTTCTTCACCTCATTCAAAGTGCGTGGGAACCAGTGTCCAGCCCCTTGTGGCCGACCTCTTCCCAGACGGTCCTCTCTCTGATGTGAATGCACCCCACTTTGTGGACTGCATGTTGGCTTTGCCACCCAGTTCATTATGTTTCTCTCCTTTTTAGGCTTCTGAACTTGCAACCTTAATTCAAACAAAAAGAGAGCTTGGCTGTAGAGCTACATACATCCAAAGCATCGAGGAAGGAATTAACACACATACTCATGCTGCCAAAGACTTCTGGAAGCTCCTGGGTGGTCAGACCAGTTACCAGTGTAAGAGTTTGCTGTATTTCACGCTCTGATGAGGCTTGAACTCCCATTGTCTCCTTCTGCTCATATGTCAGGCCAGCTAGTTTCTGATACTCTTTCCTTGTTACCCCAAAGCTGCTGGAGACCCAAAGGAAGATGAACTCTATGAGACAGCCATCATAGAGACAAACTGTGTCTACCGCCTGACAGATGACAAACTTATTCCTGACGATGACTACTGGGGGAAGATTCCGAAATGCTCCCTCCTGCAATCCAAAGAGGTATATGCTTCAGAGAGAGAGCCGTGCTGGCTACATGAAAAGCAGGCAGTCCCAGCTAGAGTCCAAGCTGATTATCAAACACGGCGGCTCTTTAAAGGACATTTCTTTGCCATTTCCAACCATGACGGCCATCTAAAGTCCTATTATAAATTTCAAAATCTTTTTTGTAGGTGGCATAGATTGTTAAAGGCTTTTATATTTTATATAAACTATAAATATTGCTTACCCCTATCTCTTGAATTTTGTATAAAGATTAATAATGTACTTTTAGTTAGTCCTGAAGTTTCAGAAATAATACATAATACATAAGTTATGAATTTGTCAAGCAATATTTTTTTCATTCATCCTAGTAAATACTTATTAACTACATCATAAGTTTCCAGTGTCATCAAGTATTCTGATTGCTGAAAGGAACAAGGAAAATACAGAAGAACCTTAAACTCCACTAAATAGAAGCATATGAGAAAGACGTCAGGACCAGCAAGGTGGCTTAGCAGGCGAAGGCACTTGCTGCCAGGCCTGATGATCTGAGTTCAGGTGCCTGGAAGGCATGGAAGGAAAGAACTGACTCCCATGAGCTGCCCTCTGACCTCCCACATGCAGCAGAACACAGTAAATTAATTCAGCAATTAATTTGTTTAAGTCACTGGATGTTTTTAGCCANAATAAATGGAAAAAAGAGAGAAATGACAGAAAAGTCCCTACACCAGGGGAAAGATTCTATAAGTAGGAGAGTCCAACTAGAAGCAAGCCTCATAAAAAGGGGGGAAGAAAACGCATGGCTGGGGAAGGGTCTGGGCTCAGCCCATCAGGCCGGGGGGGGGGTGTAAACACTGAGTGGCTGTTGGGGCTGGTTGTTTTTTTTATTTTTTTTTTGTTTTTTTTATGTTTAGGGAGGAGTGGAAAGGAGAGTAGGCTGGGAGGAGGAAGTGCCATGGCCATCCTGGAATGTGGGAAAGCCCCTGAAAGCTCCTTGAAACTGAGGACCGAGAGGAACAAAAAAACCCTGGCCCCCTGATTTAGTGCTAAACCAAAAAAAAAACCCACAATCTGACCAACAGAAAAAAAATGGGAGAATACAGTCAAGGAGGTAAGTGGTCAAGATGTACTGGACCTGGTTTTTTTTTATTAATTTATCCAAAAGGAAAAGGGAGAGAGGGAAAAAAGAAATCCAAAAGGAAAAAGGGGAAAAAGAGGAAGAAAGAAGTAAAAAAAAAAAAAATCCAAAAAGGGGGGAGGGGCACAAAGGAAAGGGGGGGAAGGAAAAGGGGAAGGGGGAGGGGAGGGGAGGAAAAAAAAAAAAAAAAAAAAAAAAAAAAAAAAAAAAAAAAAAAGGGGGGAAGAAGGGGGAGGAGGAGGAGAGGAGGGAGAGGGGAAAGGGAGGGGGGAGGAAGAGAGGTAGGGGGGAAGCCTCCATGCTTTCTGGGGCTCTCTGTGCTGCACCACATGAGTGGAACAGGTGTCTTTAAGGTCTCAGGCGCAGAGTGCTCTTTGGCACGGCAGCTTCCAGTTACTCAAAGCAAGGGAAGGCTGTGAGGATGTCTACTGGCTGTGAGGATGTCTGCTCTGCCTGCTGGTCCTTGACAGCTCTGGACCTGCTCCTTTGAAAAATCTCCCCATTTTAGCAGTAGAGGGCGGCAGGTCTTCCTGTTGTCTGTGACTCCCTGACTGCTGGTTGGGAGGTGGCCTTTCAGAATACTGTGCACGCTATCTGTACTTAGCATCTGCGGGCACACTGTGCTGCAGATCAGGCGGCAGAGGGGAAGATGAATGTGGATGGGGCATGGATCTCCCTCAGAACCAGGATCAGAAGAACGGTGGCAGACTGGGTCCTCATAGGCATCACGGTCCTCGGGCAGCGGCTTCCCAGAACTTACCTGGGCCCCCCTTTCCTCATCCAGCTCCACCGTCATCAGAGCCGACGTGCCCTTCTCACTGACGGTTGAGTGCCGGCCTTGCCAGAAGAAGTAGACACACCTCTCTTTGCCAGCCGCTCTCACGGGATGCTCTCCCTTCTGTCGGCTTCCCACTGCAGACAGAATGGCAGAGGTAAGCAGCTGAGAACTGGCTCCGTTCTGCAAGAAGACCAGAAATGAAGGAAGCCTCGGGGCTGAAGAGGGACTTATCTTTCAGCTAACTGAAGGGCGCTCTGGGAACCCCAAGAGAAACGGATCCCATCCCAGACAGAAGCAGGTTCCTTCCCAGGAGCGTGACTGGGGAAACAGTGGCTGTGGGGGAGAACCATGCTGGCAGAGACAGGTGCTCTCTGCACTAGGCCGCTCTTGAAAGAAAATCAGTTGTCACTGAATGATACCCACAACACGGGACCAGCTTGTAAACAAACAAACAAAAAAAAAAAAGAAAAAATAACAAGAGCCGAGCGTGGTGGCGCATGCCTTTAATCCTAGCACTCGGAGGCAAGCAGGCGGTATCTTGTGATTTCAAGGCCAGCCTGGTCTACAGAGTGATTCCAGGACAGCTGGGGCTACAGGGAGACCCTGTCTCAAAAAGACAAAAAAAAAAAAAAAAAAAAACAAAAAACAAAACAACCCCAAAACAATTCTAGTTTCAAAAGACTTGGAAGGTTCCTAATTCAGTCAGAGTAGAAAAGTTGCAAGGCTGACCAACACTTTTGTTGTTGTCTTTTTGAGACAAGGTCTCCCTGTAGCCCCAGCTGGCTGGAACTCAATGTGGTAGACCAGGCTGGTCTCACAGAGATCCACCTGCTCTGCCTCCTGTGACTAACACTCTCTTAAACAGAAACAGAGGCTTCCAAGGGTGTGGCCATGGTTGAAGGGTCAAACCGTCCTTCCTGTTGGGTCCTAACAGGACTCAGCGAGCACTGGAAGCAGGAAAAGCACTTCTGCAGGCAGCCCTGGGCTAACTGGTCAGATGGCCACTCAGCGAACATGGCAGGCCTCTGCTCTAGCCTTCAGGACCGCCCTGCCTCTTACTTTGCAGCCTGTCTCCTGAGCACCTGTCCTGGGCTGAGCACATATCAGCACGGTGGGCTGCAAGCAGTGGCAGACAGTTCCACTTAGCAGGCCATGAGCCAATTTTGGACAGTGAGGAATGTCATGAGGAAAGCAGCCAGTGGGTGTGGCAGCGGGCAGGGGCAGGGTTGACGGGACTGCCTGGTGACAAGGTCTTTCTAAGATTGGGTGAGTCTAGGGGCAGAGACCCGGATGCAGAATTCTCCAGGCCCAGCGGGGTCAGTAGGTGACTCTTGACTCACATTCTTTACTTATTCTACCAGATCTAGAATATTTCCCTCAGAGACCCACGTGATAAGATGGGGTCCCCAGCTTTGTACTGTTGATACCTGGTGGGACCAGAGGCCTCAGTTACGGGCCAAATTAATTCCACTTCGTGTCTGTTTCCCTCTTTCATCTTGGATTCTGGTAATGATCAATTGATACACATCTTTTTTAAAAATTGTTTTATTTTATTTTATGTGTATGAGTGTATTGCCCTGCAGGCATGTAAGTGCATCCCTGTCATGCATGGAGCCCAGAAGAGGGTGCTATAAACAGTTGATAACTGTCAGTGAGTGCTGGGAATTGAACTCGTGGTCGCAGAGCAGCCCCCTGAGCCATTTCTCCCACCCCTTGAACACATCTTTATGATCAAGAATGGAAACTGCTTCTAAGCAGTAGCAGCCTGCAGGACAGGGAACTCTCACCCTGCCCCCTGTGATTCACTCTGAAGCAGCAAGCAATCATCTCGTGGGAAACAGATGGCCCTCCTCAAGTGATGACAGTCACTGCGCAGCAGCAGAGCCCAGGAAGGGTCAACCAGACCGCACTCTCCCAGGACTGTTTCATCATGCCTACCTCTACCTGCTATCCTGATTCTTCCTCTATTTAATCCTAAAGCTTCTATCAGTGTCCTGATGACAGATTTGGGGCCATGGAACCCCTTTATCTGTGGCTCTTTGATGACTGTGGAATTTGGAAAGTTTCAGATCCACAGTTTATTCACAAATTCTCTGGGGACATCTTGAACCCCAGAAATAGCCATACCTTGCCTACCTCTGTTATAAATTAACATTCTTTTTTTTTTTTTGGTCTTTTGAGACAGGGTCTCCCGGTAGTCCCAGCGGTCCTGGAATTTGCTCTGTAGACCAGGCTGGCCTGATATAGTAACATCTTATGACAATAATATATTAGCTTAGCAGACCACCAGATCCACTGACCAAAAGGCTAAGATGGTCATCAGATAGCATCTGAGACCTATAGTAGACACCATTCCACTGACCTGCCTATTGAAATGTGTCCACCAATGATTGGAAAAGTACTTGGGGGCGGGAGAGATGGCTCAGGGGTTAAGAACACCAACTGCTCTTGCAGAGG
This sequence comes from Rhizomys pruinosus, assembly GCA_009823505.1. Taxonomy (NCBI): domain Eukaryota; kingdom Metazoa; phylum Chordata; class Mammalia; order Rodentia; family Spalacidae; genus Rhizomys; species Rhizomys pruinosus. Next base: position 240,660 of record VZQC01007130.1, read on the forward strand.
ACCAGGGTTCAATTCCCAGCACCCACATGACAGCTAAGAACCGTCTCTGACTCCAGTTCCAGGGGAATCTAATGCCCTCTTCTGACCTCCACGGCAATGCATGACACAGGTGCACAACCTACATGCAGACAGTACATTCATACACATAAAAAATAATAACAAATAAATTAATTTAAATCAGTCTTCCTCCTTCCTTCCTTCCTTCCTTCCTCCTTCCTTCCTCCTTCCTGCCGCCTGCCTTCCTGCCTTCTTGCCTTCTTGCCTTCCTTTTTTTTTTTTTTTATTTGATTTTACTTTTCTTTGTTCTGTAATAAAACCCATAATAACTGTCGCTGGAACATGGAATTGGGGGTAACCTGAATCTATGTTCCTGGGCCATGTCACTCATTTGGCTCCAGAATAAACTATCTCTTAACCCTTTGAGGTAGTTATGCTTTTACATCAACACTGTATTTGTATATGTGTGTGTGTGTGTGTGTGCAGCACATGTATGAGTGGGTATGTGTGTACATGTTTCAGTGTGTGTTATGTGTATGGCATATAATGTGTGTGCATCTGCTTAGCGTGCTGTGGTGTGTAGGCAAGAGTAGATGTCTGGTGCTTCCACCACTGCCTTATTTCTTTGAGACAGCATATGTTTCTGATCTTAGAGATGACAGATCGGCTATACTGGGGTGCCAATGAGCTCCAGGGTTTTCCACTGCCTACCACAACCAGGCCTAGATTTTACGTGGGAGCTGGTGCTCTGAACTCAGAACCTCATACTGCGTGGCAGGCACTTTACCCTGAGCTATCTCCCAGCTCCAAGAGCTTAGCAAGTGATAGGCAAGCACTCTACTGCTGAACTGCATTCCAGCATCCTCACCTTTTCTTTATTTAAAAACACAAATCTTATGTTATACATTTACTACCAAGTTGTACTGTTTGGCTCCAGTTGAAATCACTTCTGTGTGCTGCATTCAATGGCTTCCCCGAGCAGCATGTGGACACACAATGTTATCACATGCAGGCAAAGCAAGGCTTTCCCAGAAACCCTCTAGGGGTAGGGCAAGGTGAGGAGCAGAGACCTTGCCTCTGCACACACATTTATTTCTGGAAGTGGGCGTCAGAGCCTTACTCTTCTCCCAGGCTCCCTAGATAGCCCTCACTTACACATGGCTAGATTGTCTCAGGGCTCTGCTGCAGCCGAGGGCACCCAGAGCAGCACAGGCACCCTGCTCCCCAGGGCTACGTTCCCAGCCTGTCTGCTCAGGGCAGACGTGAGTGCTCACTAACCTGCGGTGCTCACCATGAACTTCCACTTGACCACATAGGCATCTCCTTCGTGGAACTGCCCAATGCTCTGCCTGGGGAGCCGGCTGTAGTCGAATTCTAGAATATGCCACACGTCCACAGAAACGCTGGTGACTTCAAAGTGTCTTCTGTCATCTCCTTCCACCAGACCATAGCCTCGGCCAACATTTACCCCATCCAAGACAGTGCCTTGTGTGACCGGCGGTGCTGCCACCATGCGGGTCACATCATAGGGCTTGATGTCAGCCCTAGGATCTTCCTACAAGAACAGACACATTTTAGCTGTCCTCACCCTGCAGGCATTTGTCACACTCATGCAGTCTCCCTTGCTTTCCTTTTTCCTTTTTTGTGGATGGAACCCAGGGGTTCCATGGGCCATAATGTACCAGGGAACCACATCCCAGCCCCAGCCCAGCTGTTAGTAGACGGTGCAGAAACACACTTTCACAACTGTCTCAGGGTATCAAGCTATACATGCCCTTAAAAGGCTACATTTAAGGGGAAAAAAATCTGGCAGGCCTGAACACTCACCCTCATAACAGCTAAGGTTAGAATGGAGTTAGAAATAACTTCTCTGTTTTACTAGTACACCCAGGACAGCGCTATCACCCGGCTGCTCTTCTGGCGGGAATCCATACTAGGCCCTAGGCTCAAGGCTTCCGTGCTAGAATACCTTCTGTGGGACCAGTTCCCCAGCACTCTTCTCTGTAGGTCTCTTCAGCTCTGTCCAGTCAAGGAATTTCTCTTTGAACAGAATTGTCTCATTGTGTTCAGTAACTCTCCCAAATATTGCCCAGTCGGGCCGCCCTTGTCCTTTCCTGGATGGACAGGAGATGGTGGGAGACAAGAAACAAACCCAGATTCAGCCAGCTGGCTAGTGAAAACACAATCAGATACATAAGTCTATAGACTGCGTGGGGGAGTCTCTCTCGTTACCAGGTGTGTGTGTGTTGTGGAGGTGACATGCCTGAATGCAGCATGAGACACGTTGGGCTGGTCTTCTCTTTCATAATGCATTATGCATTCTCTTGCACGATAACTTCTGTTCTTGCAGACCCCTGGGTGCAGCTCACTGAACCTCCAGGCATATTCCACTCACCAAGGCTGCCTCCAATTAATCAATAGATGTAAGGAAGACAGAGCTTGCCCCAAATTCTCTATGATTTTGTTCACACCTCCACAAGGTGCAAAGATTTCACTGCTACTAAAATATACACAACTGTGCCTGCATCTATCATAACTGAAGTTGTGGACATTTATTTCGAGTCAGAAGGGTATGATAAGGAGGAAACGGCTTGGCTCCATTTGGAAGCACTGTGTGGTCTCAGGGATTTAGAGTCTGATACTGCACCCGAGAATATAGGTAATTTATTTAATATTTTTTGTGTTGGAGAGGAACCCAGGGCTCAACACATGCTGGATGAATACTCTGTTAGTGAGTTTTCCTCCAGCTTCCAACACAGGTACAAATGGAAAGCTATAAGGGACAGCGCCTTGAGAACAACACACAGGACGGTAGCTCTCCGCCCTCCTCATCAATCTTCGCTGTCATCAGACCGCCCCCCACTGCGTTTCCTGTGTGCACCGTACCCTGTTCTGTCCCCTCTCATTTGATCAAGAGCACAATTCCTGTTTCTTCTTCCCCCCCTTTCTCTCTGACAAGGTCTTGCTGTATAGAGCCCGGGCTTGGCTTGGATTCATGATCCTCTTGCATCAGCCTCCTGAGTGCTAAGATTACAGGTGTGTATCCCCATGCCTGGCTAGAGCTTCTTACATCGCAGCGATAGCACATCAAGGAAGCTCCCTTGAGAAAGTCACACCTACCCTGAAAGGCTGTGGTTTTTATCAGCAAGTATCTAGCTGAACCTCTATTATATAAACCCTCCTCTGTAGACTTACTGAATATAGAGAGGGAACTCACCTCTGCTTTGGGAAATCTGTCTCTTACATGTTGTGAAATGGAGTAAGAGCTACAATAGCTTGCGGTGAGGCCCAGAGCCTTGGGTTATTCCCTCACCTCCTCCCCTGACCTGCACATCTGCCAGGGCTGAGCCACTTCAGCTTAGGGGTGTCAGCTGCCTATATGTTAAGAGGGGCTGGATGCATAATCAAGGCTGGACCTTAGTTCTCCGGGGAGCTTTTAAGAGACACGGATACAATAAGCTACCCTACCCCAGCTACAACTCCATCTCTGGGGCTCGACCCGGCACATGCATATTTTCAAAGTTGCCCCTGTAATTCTGTGGCACAGATGACAGAAGCCAGTGAGCAGGGTTCCCACTGAGCCACGTTCATATCTGAGATCATGTTGCACTTAAATATAAACTGGCCATGATACAGAATTACTCTATCGCACAAAATCAAATGATCTAGACTATGTTATTTTATTTTTTTAATTTTATTTTGGTTTTTGGTCTTTTTGAGACAGGGTCTCCCTGTAATCCCAGCTGTCCTGGAACTTACTCTGTAGACCAGGCTGGTCTTGAACTCACAAAGATCCGCCTGTCCTTGCCCCCAAGTGCTAGGATTAAAGGCATGCGCCACCACGCCCAGCTAGACTTAGTTTTAATCCTTTGAATTCCTACTTGTTAGTTTATTAATGGGCATTTGTTAAGGATTTAAAAGTTTTTCAGTTGTTCACATATTTTAATTCTTTACTTTTCCTTTTCTCCCCCTCCCACTTTGCTTTCTAAAAACAGTGTTACATTGTGTAGCCCAGTTGGCCCAGGACTCACACACAATGTAGCTCAGGATGGCCTTGATCTCATGAGTGATCCTTTGGCCTCGGCTTCCTGAATGCTAGGACTACAGGTCTGGCTTTTAATTATTAATTAAACAAAATCAATGACTGGACTTTAAGGAAGAAATAGGCAGGAAGCTTGAAATCTCTATATTATTCTATGCTGTTTTATGGTATACCTGGTTCTCATTCACTGTACGACACAAACAGTTTTAAAGCATTTCGTGAGTGGAGGGAATCTGATAGTTAAAAAGAATTCATGTAAGAATTCTTTTTATATGTTCATAGTTTCTAGAGTGCCTATTCTGATGATGCATCAAAACAATTTTTAAAAGTATAGTACACTGTAGGAAAATGTTAACATTATAATCTTATTTTTATTTATTATTATTATTTTTTATTTATTATTATTTCTGTAGTGTTATCAATGTACTGTCTGCATGCAGGTCGTGCACCCGTGTCGTGCAACGCCGCGGAGGTCAGAAGAGGTCTCGGATTCCCCTGGAGCTGGAGTTTCTCCTGGAATTGGAGTTGATTCAGATGGTCTCGGCCGCCATGCTTCCACCCCAAAAGACATAAAAGCACCAGCAACATCTGCCAAAAATGTGCTGGGGCTCAGGGGATCAGGGGCTCAGAGGCTAGGGGGCTGTGCTCCGAAGGCAGGAAACACCTTCGAAGCCATGGAAGAATTCCATCTTCTGGAAAGCTTTTCCATTGTGTCATTGGTTTAACAGCACTGGAGATTGTAGTGGGGGTTAGTGGGGGGAGAATCTCTTCCTGCAACTACAACCTCCATATTTCTATGTAAGTAGTGAGAGCTGAAGAAACATTTAGTTTGGGACCCTCCACGATCAGCATGTCAGCATTTATGAAATCTGCAGCCTTTGTGTGGTGAGGAATGGTGGATGGGTTTGGGGAGAGAGTGGGCCTCCACAGGGCTTCTACTCATTCTGTGAGCCAGTGCGGGTACCTGGGAATGAGTGCATTGCATTCCCCAGGGTCCAGCGGGTTGATGTCGCAGTTCTCGTAGTCAAAGGTTCCATTCCACAAGTGCTTGGCCAGTTGGAACGCTATTTTTCGTTGTGCTAACGTGACTTCCTTCCCGTGCCACACGTAAACTTCACTACCAAAATCAAACACCAGGACCTGGACAGAAAGACACGGGAACTTCAGGAGCAGCTCCAGCGAAACAGGGTCCCCGAACCCTCACACCGCCTGAAGCTATGATTAATACAAGTTATTTTCCTACCGTCCCTTTCCTCCTTCCTTCTTCCTTTTTGCTTGCTTGCTTGCTTCTTCTTTCCTTCCTTCCTTCCTTCCTTCCTCCCTCCCTCCCTCCTCCATTTGTCCAATTAATATTCATAGCTCATCACATATGTGGGAGTTGCTGACAATCCAGTGTTGTTTCTCCTGTGCACAGTTCTAAGACTCTTAAGGGCACAGATCATGCCGTTCATACCCTTGCATTATAGGCTCCATACTACGTGTTTGTTGGATGAGTATGTGAAGGTAATGCTACTTGTTATATTCCATGCCTATGGCTTGTCCTTTTTTTAACCTCCATTTCCAATCATCCAAATTCTATTTAACTTTGAAGGAGGCTCAATTTCATTTCCGTTTTAAAATTAGTGCTCATTATTTCTTTTTTGTGTGGCTTTTGTTTCTACTTAAATGTCCATACATATCAGCCTCAGTCGAGCTTTGGCTTGTAATTTTTCTTCTTTTTATCATTCAGATAGACCATCACACATTTTACTGCATCCACGTGAAACGTACCACATGATGGTCTGGGATGCAGATGGCAGTACCGTGGCTGTGATAGCGGGGAACACCAACTTATCTGTTATCTTACAGTACTGCTCATTTCTGCTTTTTAGTTTTTATGCGAGGGTAAGAGTAGCTAAAAATCTCCACATTTAGCAGGAGTTCCCCGCACAGCACAGCTGAGTAAGTAACTGCCGCCCACTGCTGAACCACAGACCTCCAGACTGGTCCCCCAGGCTACCTGTGGCTTTACACCCTCTAACCCCAAGTTTCTCCCTCACCTCCTCCCGAGTCCAGCCTTGGAAGCCACTGTTTTTCTTTTCTATCTCCACTGACTTGACTTCCTTTTATTTATTTTTTGAAAGATTCCACATGTGGGTGAGATCACACAATATTTTTCTTTCTTTCTGCCCCTGGCTGATTTCAGATTTGTCTACAGTAATGAGCTCTGGGGATTACATTCTTTTTATTTAAGATGTTAAAAAAATTGTATTTATCTTGTGTGTGTGTGTGTGTGTCTGTGTGTGTGTGTGTGTGTGTGTGTGTGGAGAGAGAGAGAGAGAGAGAGAGAGAGAGAGGAGAGAGAGAGAGAAAGAGGGACCAAAAGACAGAAGGGAAGCCATTGAATGCAGCACACAGAAGTGATTTCAACTGGAGCCAAACAGTACAACTTGGTAGTAAATGTATAACATAAGATTTGTGTTTTTAAATAAAGAAAAGGTGAGGATGCTGGAATGCAGTTCAGCAGTAGAGTGCTTGCCTATCACTTGCTAAGCTCTTGGAGCTGGGAAGATAGCTCAGTGGGTAAAGTGCCTGCCACGCAGTATGAGGTTCTGAGTTCAGATCACCAGCTCCCACGTAAAATCTAGGCCTGGTTGTGGTAGGCAGTGGAAAACCCTGGAGCTCATTGGCCACCCAGTATAGCCGATCTGTCATCTCTAAGATCAGAAACATATGCTGTCTCAAAGAAATAAGGCAGTGGTGGAAGACACCAGACATCTACCTCTGGCCTACACACACACAGCACGCTAAGCAGATGCACACACATATATATGCACATACACATAACACACACTGAAACATGTACACACATACCCACTCATACATGTGCATGCACACACACACACACACACACACACACACAGACACACACACACACACACAAGATAAATACAATTTTTTTAACATCTTAAATAAAAAGAATGTAATCCCCAGAGCTCATTACTGTAGACAAATCTGAAATCAGCCAGGGGCAGAAAGAAAGAAAAATATTGTGTGATCTCACCCACATGTGGAATCTTTCAAAAAATAAAATAAAAGGAAGTCAAGTCAGTGGAGATAGAAAAAGAAAACAGTGGCTTCCAAGGCTGGACTCGGGAGGAGGTGAGGGAGAAACTTGGGGTTAGAGGGTGTAAAGCCACAGGTAGCCTGGGGGACCAGTCTGGAGGTCTGTGGTTCAGCAGTGGGCGGCAGTTACTTACTCAGCTGTGCTGTGCGGGGAACTCCTGCTAAATGTGGAGATTTTTAGCTACTCTTACCACTCGCATAAAAACTAAAAAGCAGAAATGAGCAGTACTGTAAGATAACAGATAAGTTGGTGTTCCCCGCTATCACAGCCACGGTACTGCCATCTGCATCCCAGACCATCATGTGGTACGTTTCACGTGGATGCAGTAAAATGTGTGATGGTCTATCTGAATGATAAAAAGAAGAAAAATTACAAGCCAAAGCTCGACTGAGGCTGATATGTATGGACATTTAAGTAGAAACAAAAGCCACACAAAAAAGAAATAATGAGCACTAATTTTAAAACGGAAATGAAATTGAGCCTCCTTCAAAGTTAAATAGAATTTGGATGATTGGAAATGTAGGTTAAAAAAAGGACAAGCCATAGGCATGGAATATAACAAGTAGCATTACCTTCACATACTCATCCAACAAACACGTAGTATGGAGCCTATAATGCAAGGGTATGAACGGCATGATCTGTGCCCTTAAGAGTCTTAGAACTGTGCACAGGAGAAACAACACTGGATTGTCAGCAACTCCCACATATGTGATGAGCTATGAATATTAATTGGACAAATGGAAGGAGGGAGGGAGGGAGGAAGGAAGGAAGGAAGGAAGGAAAGCAAGCAAGCAAGCAAGCAAGCAAAGGAAAGAAGGAAGGAGGAAAGACGGTAGGAAAATAACTTGTATTAATCATAGCTTCAGGCGGTGTGAGGGTTCGGGGACCCTGTTTCGCTGGAGCTGCTCCTGAAGTTCCCGTGTCTTTCTGTCTAGGTCCTGGTGTTTGATTTTGGTAGTGAAGTTTACGTGTGGCACGGGAAGGAAGTCACGTTAGCACAACGAAAAATAGCGTTCCAACTGGCCAAGCACTTGTGGAATGGAACCTTTGACTACGAGAACTGCGACATCAACCCGCTGGACCCTGGGGAATGCAATGCACTCATTCCCAGGTACCCGCACTGGCTCACAGAATGAGTAGAAGCCCTGTGGAGGCCCACTCTCTCCCCAAACCCATCCACCATTCCTCACCACACAAAGGCTGCAGATTTCATAAATGCTGACATGCTGATCGTGGAGGGTCCCAAACTAAATGTTTCTTCAGCTCTCACTACTTACATAGAAATATGGAGGTTGTAGTTGCAGGAAGAGATTCTCCCCCCACTAACCCCCACTACAATCTCCAGTGCTGTTAAACCAATGACACAATGGAAAAGCTTTCCAGAAGATGGAATTCTTCCATGGCTTCGAAGGTGTTTCCTGCCTTCGGAGCACAGCCCCCTAGCCTCTGAGCCCCTGATCCCCTGAGCCCCAGCACATTTTTGGCAGATGTTGCTGGTGCTTTTATGTCTTTTGGGGTGGAAGCATGGCGGCCGAGAGCCATCTGAAACTCCAATTCCAGGAGAACTCCAGCTCCAGGGGAATCCGAGACCCTCTTCTGACCTCCGCGGCGTTGCACGACACGGGTGCACAGACCTGCATGCAGACAGTACATTGATACACATACAGAAATAATAATAAATAAAAAAATAATAATAATAAAATAACGATTATAATGTTAACATTCCCTACAGTGTACTATACTTTTAAAAATTGTTTTGATGCATCATCAGAATAGGCACTCTAGAAACTATGAACATATAAAAAGAATTCTTACATGAATTCTTTTTAACTATCAGATTCCCTCCACTCACGAAATGCTTTAAAACTGTTTGTGTCGTACAGTGAATGAGAACCAGGTATACCATAAAACAGCATAGAATAATATAGAGATTTCAAGCTTCCTGCCTATTTCTTCCTTAAAGTCCAGTCATTGATTTTGTTATAATTAATAATTAAAAGCCAGACCTGTAGTCCTAGCATTCAGGAAGCCGAGGCCAAAGGATCACTCATGAGATCAAGGCCATCCTGAGCTACATTGTGTGTGAGTCCTGGGCCAACTGGGCTACACAATGAGAGACACTGTTTTTAGAAAGCAAAGTGGGAGGGGGAGAAAAGGAAAAGTAAAGAATTAAAAATTATGTGAACAACTGAAAACTTTTAAATCCTTAACAAATGCCCATTAATAAACTAACAAGTAGGAATTCAAAGGATTAAAACTAAGTCTAGCTGGGCGTGGTGGCGCATGCCTTTAATCCTAGCACTTGGGAGGCAGAGGCAGGCGGATCTTTGTGAGTTCAAGACCAGCCTGGTCTACAGAGTAAGTTCCAGGACAGCTGGGATTACAGGGAGACCCTGTCTCAAAAAGACCAAAAACCAAAATAAAATTTAAAAAAATAAAATAAAACTAAGTCTAGATCATTTGATTTTGTGCGATAGAGTAATTCTGTATCATGGCCAGTTTATATTTAAGTGCAACATGATCTCAGATATGAACGTGGCTCAGTGGGAACCCTGCTCACTGGCTTCTGTCATCTGTGCCACAGAATTACAGGGGCAACTTTGAAAATATGCATGTGCCGGGTCGAGCCCCAGAGATGGAGTTGTAGCTGGGGTAGGGTAGCTTATTGTATCCGTGTCTCTTAAAAGCTCCCCGGAGAACTAAGGTCCAGCCTTGATTATGCATCCAGCCCCTCTTAACATATAGGCAGCTGACACCCCTAAGCTGAAGTGGCTCAGCCCTGGCAGATGTGCAGGTCAGGGGAGGAGGTGAGGGAATAACCCAAGGCTCTGGGCCTCACCGCAAGCTATTGTAGCTCTTACTCCATTTCACAACATGTAAGAGACAGATTTCCCAAAGCAGAGGTGAGTTCCCTCTCTATATTCAGTAAGTCTACAGAGGAGGGTTTATATAATAGAGGTTCAGCTAGATACTTGCTGATAAAAACCACAGCCTTTCAGGGTAGGTGTGACTTTCTCAAGGGAGCTTCCTTGATGTGCTATCGCTGCGATGTAAGAAGCTCTAGCCAGGCATGGGGATACACACCTGTAATCTTAGCACTCAGGAGGCTGATGCAAGAGGATCATGAATCCAAGCCAAGCCCGGGCTCTATACAGCAAGACCTTGTCAGAGAGAAAGGGGGGGAAGAAGAAACGGGAATTGTGCTCTTGATCAAATGAGAGGGGACAGAACAGGGTACGGTGCACACAGGAAACGCAGTGGGGGGCAGTCTGATGACAGCGAAGATTGATGAGGAGGGCGGAGAGCTACCGTCCTGTGTGTTGTTCTCAAGGCGCTGTCCCTTATAGCTTTCCATTTGTACCTGTGTTGGAAGCTGGAGGAAAACTCACTAACAGAGTATTCATCCAGCATGTGTTGAGCCCTGGGTTCCTCTCCAACACCAAAAAATATTAAAATAAATTACCTATATTCTCGGGTGCAGTATCAGACTCTAAATCCCTGAGACCACACAGTGCTTCCAAATGGAGCCAAGCCGTTTCCTCCTTATCATACCCTTCTGACTCGAAATAAATGTCCACAACTTCATGTTATGATAGATGCAGGCACAGTTGTGTATATTTTAGTAGCAGTGAAATCTTTGCACCTTGTGGAGGTGTGAACAAAATCATAGAGAATTTGGGGCAAGCTCTGTCTTCCTTACATCTATTGATTAATTGGAGGCAGCCTTGGTGAGTGGAATATGCCTGGAGGTTCAGTGAGCTGCACCCAGGGGTCTGCAAGAACAGAAGTTATCGTGCAAGAGAATGCATAATGCATTATGAAAGAGAAGACCAGCCCAACGTGTCTCATGCTGCATTCAGGCATGTCACCTCCACAAACACACACACCTGGTAACGAGAGAGACTCCCCCACGCAGTCTATAGACTTATGTATCATGATTGTGTTTTCACTAGCCAGCGTGGCTGAATCTGGGTTTGTTTCTTGTCTCCCACCATCTCCTGTCCATCCAGGAAAGGACAAGGGCGGCCCGACTGGGCAATATTTGGGAGAGTTACTGAACACAATGAGACAATTCTGTTCAAAGAGAAATTCCTTGACTGGACAGAGCTGAAGAGACCTACAGAGAAGAGTGCTGGGGAACTGGTCCCACAGAAGGTATTCTAGCACGGAAGCCTTGAGCCTAGGGCCTAGTATGGATTCCCGCCAGAAGAGCAGCCGGGTGATAGCGCTGTCCTGGGTGTACTAGTAAAACAGAGAAGTTATTTCTAACTCCATTCTAACCTTAGCTGTTATGAGGGTGAGTGTTCAGGCCTGCCAGATTTTTTTCCCCTTAAATGTAGCCTTTTAAGGGCATGTATAGCTTGAATACCCTGAGACAGTTGTGAAAGCTGTGTTTCTGCACCGTCTACTAACAGCTGGGCTGGGGCTGGGATGTGGTTCCCTGGTACATTATGGCCCATGGAACCCCTGGGTTCCATCCACAAAAAAAAGGAAAAAGGAAAGCAAGGGAGACTGCATGAGTGTGACAAATGCCTGCAGGGTGAGGACAGCTAAAATGTGTCTGTTCTTGTAGGAAGATCCTAGGGCTGACATCAAGCCCTATGATGTGACCCGCATGGTGGCAGCACCGCCGGTCACACAAGGCACTGTCTTGGATGGGGTAAATGTTGGCCGAGGCTATGGTCTGGTGGAAGGAGATGACAGAAGACACTTTGAAGTCACCAGCGTTTCTGTGGACGTGTGGCATATTCTAGAATTCGACTACAGCCGGCTCCCCAGGCAGAGCATTGGGCAGTTCCACGAAGGAGATGCCTATGTGGTCAAGTGGAAGTTCATGGTGAGCACCGCAGGTTAGTGAGCACTCACGTCTGCCCTGAGCAGACAGGCTGGGAACGTAGCCCTGGGGAGCAGGGTGCCTGTGCTGCTCTGGGTGCCCTTGGCTGCAGCAGAGCCCTGAGACAATCTAGCCATGTGTAAGTGAGGGCTATCTAGGGAGCCTGGGAGAAGAGTAAGGCTCTGACGCCCACTTCCAGAAATAAATGTGTGTGCAGAGGCAAGGTCTCTGCTCCTCACTCTTGCCCTACCCCTAGAGGGTTTCTGGGAAAGCCTTGCTTTGCCTGCATGTGATAACATTGTGTGTCCACATGCTGCTCGGAGAAGCCATTGAATGCAGCACACAGAAGTGATTTCAACTGGAGCCAAACAGTACAACTTGGTAGTAAATGTATAACATAAGATTTGTGTTTTTAAATAAAGAAAAGGTGAGGATGCTGGAATGCAGTTCAGCAGTAGAGTGCTTGCCTATCACTTGCTAAGCTCTTGGAGCTGGGAAGATAGCTCAGTGGGTAAAGTGCCTGCCACGCAGTATGAGGTTCTGAGTTCAGATCACCAGCTCCCACGTAAAATCTAGGCCTGGTTGTGGTAGGCAGTGGAAAACCCTGGAGCTCATTGGCCACCCAGTATAGCCGATCTGTCATCTCTAAGATCAGAAACATATGCTGTCTCAAAGAAATAAGGCAGTGGTGGAAGACACCAGACATCTACCTCTGGCCTACACACACACAGCACGCTAAGCAGATGCACACACATATATATGCACATACACATAACACACACTGAAACATGTACACACATACCCACTCATACATGTGCATGCACACACACACACACACACACATATACAAATACAGTGTTGATGTAAAAGCATAACTACCTCAAAGGGGTTAAGAGATAGTTTATTCTGGAGCCAAATAGGAGTGACCATGGCCCAGGAACATAGATTCAGGTTACCCCCAATTCCATGTTCCAGCGTGGTAGCAGTTGCATTATGGTTTTATATTAACAGAACAGAGAAAAGTCATAAATCAAGATACTTTTTTTTTTAAGGAAAGGAAGGCAAGAAGGCAAGAAGGCAGGAAGGCAGGCAGGCAGGCAGGCAGGAAGGAAGGAAGGAAGGAAGGAAGGAAGGAAGGAAGGAAGGAAGGAAGACTGATTTAATTAATTTATTTGTTTATTATTTTTTATGTGTATGAATGTACTGTCTGCATGTAGGTTGGTGCACCTGTGTCATGCAATGCCGTGGAGGTCAGAAGAGGGCATTAGATTCCCCTGGAACTGGAGTCAGAGACGGTTCTTAGCTGTCATGTGGGTGCTGGGAATTGAACCCTGGTCCTCTGCAAGAGCAGTTGGTGTTCTTAACCCCTGAGCCATCTCTCCAGCCCCCAAGATACTTTTCAAATACATTGGTGGACATATTCAATAGGCAGGTCAAAGTGGAATGGTGTCTACTATAGGTCTCAGATGCTATCTGATGACATTCTTAGCCTTTTGGTCAGTGGGATCTGGTGGTCTGCTAAGCTAATATATTTTATTAGTCATAAGAATGTTAATTATATCAAGGCCAGCCTGGTCTACAGAGCAAATTCCAGGACAGCTGGGACTACAGGGAGACCCTGTCTCAAAAAGACCAAAAAAAAAAAAAGAATGTTAATTATAAAACAGAGGTAGGCAAGGTATGGCTATTTCTGGGGTTCAAGATGTCCCCAGAGAATTTGTGAATAAACTGTGGATCTGAAACTTTCCAAATTCCACAGTCATCAAAGAGCCACAGATAAAGGGGTTCCATGGCCCCAAATCTGTCATCAGGACACTGATAGAAGCTTTAGGATTAAATAGAGGAAGAATCAGGATAGCAGGTAGAGGTAGGCATGATGAAACAGTCCTGGGAGAGTGCGGTCTGGTTGACCCTTCCTGGGCTCTGCTGCTGCGCAGTGACTGTCATCACTTGAGGAGGGCCATCTGTTTCCCACGAGATGATTGCTTGCTGCTTCAGAGTGAATCACAGGGGGCAGGGTGAGAGTTCCCTGTCCTGCAGGCTGCTACTGCTTAGAAGCAGTTTCCATTCTTGATCATAAAGATGTGTATCAAAGGGGTGGAGAAATGGCTCAGGGGGCTGCTCTTGCAGACCACCTGAGTTCAATTCCCAGCACTCACCTGACAGTTATCAACTGTTTATAGCACCCTCTTCTGGCCTCCATGCATGACAGGGATGCACTTACATGCCTGCAGGCAATACACTCATACACATAAAATAAAAATAAAACAATTTTTTAAAAAAGATGTGTATCAATTGATCATTACCAGAATCCAAGATGAAAGAGGGAAACAGACACGAAGTGGAATTAATTTGGCCCGTAACTGAGGCCTCTGGTCCCACCAGGTATCAACAGTACAAAGCTGGGGACCCCATCTTATCACGTGGGTCTCTGAGGGAAATATTCTAGATCTGAGTAGAATAAGTAAAGAATGTGAGTCAAGAGCATGTGGGCCTGGAGAATTCTGCATCCGGGTCTCTGCCCCTAGACTCACCCAATCTTAGAAAGACCTTGTCACCAGGCAGTCCCGTCAACCCTGCCCCTGCCCGCTGCCACACCCACTGGCTGCTTTCCTCATGACATTCCTCACTGTCCAAAATTGGCTCATGGCCTGCTAAGTGGAACTGTCTGCCACTGCTTGCAGCCCACCGTGCTGATATGTGCTCAGCCCAGGACAGGTGCTCAGGAGACAGGCTGCAAAGTAAGAGGCAGGCGGTCCTGAAGGCTAGAGCAGAGGCCTGCCATGTTCGCTGAGTGGCCATCTGACCAGTTAGCCCAGGGCTGCCTGCAGAAGTGCTTTTCCTGCTTCCAGTGCTCGCTGAGTCCTGTTAGGACCCAACAGGAAGGACGGTTGACCCTTCAACCTGGCCACACCCTTGGAAGCCTCTGTTTCTGTTTAAGAGAGTGTTAGTCACAGGAGGCAGAGGCAGGTGGATCTCTGTGAGACCAGCCTGGTCTACACATTGAGTTCCAGCCCAGCTGGGGCTACAGGGAGACCCTGTCTCAAAAAGACAACAACAAAAGTGTTGGTCAGCCTTGCAACTTTTCTACTCTGACTGAATTAGGAACCTTCCAAGTCTTTTGAAACTAGAATTGTTTTGGGGTGGTTTTTTTTTTTTGGTTTTTTTTTTTTTTTTTTTTTTTTTTTTGAGACAGGGTCTCCCTGTAGCCCCAGCTGTCCTGGAACTCACTCTGTAGACCAGGCTGGCCTTGAACTCACAAAGATCCGCCTGCCTCTGCCTCCCGAGTGCTAGGATTAAAGGCATGCGCCACCACGCTCGGCTCTAAACTGTAATAGTTTTAACAGTCTCCATTTTTCTGTTTGTTTACAAGCTGGTCCCGCTGTTGTGGGTATCATTCAGTGACAACTGATTTTCTTTCAAGAGCGGCCTAGTGCAGAGAGCACCTGTCTCTGCCAGCATGGTTCTCCCCCACAGCCACTGTTTCCCCAGTCACGCTCCTGGGAAGGAACCTGCTTCTGTCTGGGATGGGATCCGTTTCTCTTGGGGTTCCCAGAGCGCCCTTCAGTTAGCTGAAAGATAAGTCCCTCTTCAGCCCCGAGGCTTCCTTCATTTCTGGTCTTCTTGCAGAACGGAGCCAGTTCTCAGCTGCTTACCTCTGCCATTCTGTCTGCAGTGGGAAGCCGACAGAAGGGAGAGCATCCCTTGAGAGTGGCTTGCAAAGAGAGGTGTGTCTACTTCTTCTGGCAAGGCCGGCACTCAACCGTCAGTGAGAAGGGCACGTCGGCTCTGATGACGGTGGAGCTGGATGAGGAAAGGGGGGCCCAGGTAAGTTCTGGGAAGCCGCTGCCCGAGGACCGTGATGCCTATGAGGACCCAGTCTGCCACCGTTCTTCTGATCCTGGTTCTGAGGGAGATCCATGCCCCATCCACATTCATCTTCCCCTCTGCCGCCTGATCTGCAGCACAGTGTGCCCGCAGATGCTAAGTACAGATAGCGTGCACAGTATTCTGAAAGGCCACCTCCCAACCAGCAGTCAGGGAGTCACAGACAACAGGAAGACCTGCCGCCCTCTACTGCTAAAATGGGGAGATTTTTCAAAGGAGCAGGTCCAGAGCTGTCAAGGACCAGCAGGCAGAGCAGACATCCTCACAGCCAGTAGACATCCTCACAGCCTTCCCTTGGCTTTGAGTAACTGGAAGCTGCCGTGCCAAAGAGCACTCTGCGCCTGAGAACCTTAAAGACACCTGTTCCACTCATGTGGTGCAGCACAGAGAGCCCCAGAAAGCATGGAGGCTTCCCTTTGGATAAAAAACCAGTCCAGATCACATCTGACCACTTACCTCCTTGCTGTCTCCCATGCACCGAGTCTCGGTCAGAGCTCAGGGCTTTCCACATTCAAGGATGGCCCTGCACTCCTCTCCAGCCTCCTCTTCCTCCAACAGCCACTCAGTGTACCCTGGCCTGATGGCTGAGCCCAGACACTTCCCCAGCCCATGCGCTCTTCCCCTTATGAGGCTGCTCTATGTGGACTCTCCTACTTATAGACTCTCCTGTGTGTAGACTGTCCTGTGCGTAGATTCTCCTCCACATGGCTATACAGACCTATACTGCAGGTTTCAAGTTTCTGCTCCTCTGTCTCCCCTCCCTCTCAGTCCCTTTACCATGGCTTTGTGTTTCCTCAGTCCTTTCTAACACCTAAAACCTCACTAGCATTTTGTTTACTGATTTATTACCACTGTTCCCAGTGACCAACAAACAGACCCCAACTCTTGAGCTTGTGACCCAAGTCCCATGTGCTGCCTGGCTGGTACTACTATCCCAGTCTAAGGACTATTAAGCATTTTTTGTTTGTTTGTTTTTGGTTGGTTGGTTGTTTGGTTGTTTGGTTGGTTTCTGGAAAGCATGACACTATAGGCAAATTTTTTACCCACCTGGATGAGTGGTTAATTAAAAACAGTATTGGGGGGGCTGGAGAGATGGCTCAGGGGTTAAGAGCACCGACTGCTCTTGCAGAGGACCTGGGTTCGATTCCCAGTCCCACATGGCAGCTATGAACTGTCTTTGACTCCAGTTCCAGGGGAATCTGATACCCTCTTCTGACCGCCATGGCATTGCACGACAGGTGCACCAACCTACATGCAAACAGTACACTCATACACATAAAAATTAATTAATAAATAATAAAAAAAACAGTGTGAGTGTCATCAGAGCAGAGGAATTTCTTCCAGAAATAGAGTTACACTGACTCAGCTTTCTACAGTCCACGGAACCAATCAAATTCCCTAAAATTTTTTAGTAGAATTATTTCCTACCATCGATCATATTTTAGGCGTAGTCATTAGCAATAATGACATTGTAATATGTTCCTAACAGGTGATTTCAATTGGTTTTATAAGGGCCATGAATGAGTATATTCCATCTTGTATCCAGAGCATGCTTAAAGTTTGAGTGGACCCTCTCTGCTTTGAGCACTTTTTTATTTTTCTAATACACACTCCAGGGTCAAACATTGTGCCTGCAGAATTACTGTTCAAAGGTGAATCCCAAATGTGTTTTGGAATTAACCGATAGCTTATTTTCAGACTGTGTCATTTTGGTATATATGTTGAGTGTATATATGCATATTTTGGAGTAATATAAAATTAAAGGGAACAATAACAACAACAAAAAAGAAATATAAAGTATAATAACTAAACTGAACTGTTATAATCCTCAAACTAAAAACATGTAATTATATTTTAGAACATAAATTTGAAATTCTACATCTACTATAATTTCTGAACACTGACTACTGACAAAACTATATTACCATGCTTTAATAATATTAAATTTGTCAGTACTACAAAAAAAGATATCATGTATGAAATATACAAAAATTCAACAAAATATAAAAATAAATAAATAAATAAATAAATAAATAAACATTGCTCCCAGTGGCCCTGGAGGTATGGGGCAGACCTGAGCTTGGCGAGGGTGACATGGCTCCTGGAGGGTTCCCCTTCCACCTTCTTGGATGCCCATGGAACACAAGCTCAATAGAATGTTCCTCTTTAAGGGAACCAGTAATGCCACAGTGAAAGTGGATGGTACCGCTAGTGCCTGGTGAGAGAAAAGGGAGCTGGTAGGGAGGCTGCACAAGAGCCAAGTCACCCCAGAGTAGACCAGTGGGATGCAGTGTTAGCTTGTTGTTACTACAATAAATATGATCGGCTTAAAAAGAGAAATGTTTGTTTTCCTTCACTGATGTAGCTGGTTAGCCATTTTAAAAAGTATTTTATTTATTATTTTTATTTTATGTTTATGAGTATATTGCATGCATGTAAGTGCACCTGTGTTATGCAATGCCCATGGAGGTTCTCTGCAAGAGCAGCCAGTGCTCTTAACCACTAGACCCATCTGTCCGGCCCCAGCCATCGTTTTTGGATAGATCAGGGCAGAGGAAATCTGCATGGCTCATTTCTAGAAAGCAAAAAAATTAGAAGGAAGGAGCCGAGGTCTCATAACCCCCTTCAAGACATGCCTCCAGTGGACCTAAGGACTGCCCAGGAGGCCCTACATCTTAGTCACCACAGCCTTCCAAGACACCTCCCCAAGACCAGGCCTCAAAAGCGTGGCTCTGCGGGAGCATTTAGGATCTGAACCACAGTAGACATTGCAGAAGATAACGTTCCCCAGACTCACTATATCAGTGATTAGTCCTTCTCATAGCTGAGAGGTAGACTTCATTAAACATATTGAAATTAGCCATATTCTATCCACACCACAGATTACCACTAAAATACCAAAATCTGCATTTGAAAGAATATTCCATGCAGGGTGTGGTGGCACACCGCCTTTAATCCTAGCACTTGGGAGGCAGAGGCGGCGGATCTTGTGAGTTCAAGGCCAGGCCTGGTCTACAGAGTGAGTTCCAGGACAGCTGGAGCTACAGGGAGAACCCTGTCTAAAAGACAAAAAAAAAAAAAAAAAAAAAAAAAAGAAAGAATATTCCATGACCAAAAAATAGTAAATGATGAAAGGAAGCAAAAATAACACTCTGTTCACCGGGGAAAAGTCATACTTGAAAAGTCCTTTGAAAGGAAGTCTACACCCTGTGGTTTTTTTTTTTTTTTTTTGGTCTTTTCGAAACAGGGTCTCCCTGTAGCCCCAGCTGTCCTGGAATTCACATTGTAGACCAGGCTGGCCTTGAACTGTATTTTAAAGGCTGCTTACTTTCAGTGACAAAGTGAAGGTTGGCTTTTGTGTGTCCTGTTGATGTTTCCCAGATTTCCTGCCTCAGGCGCATACCTCCATGGCCTTGACAGTCCCTTCTTCTGACCTGTTTTCCTGTGTTTAAATTTGCAGGTCCAGGTTCTGCAGGGCAAGGAGCCCCCCTGTTTTCTTCAGTGTTTCCAGGGAGGTATGGTGGTGCACTCTGGACGGAGGGAAGAGGAAGAAGAAAATGTGCAAAGTACGTCACTGTTGTTGCTAGAATCCAGTCTCCATGAAGGTGTTGTCATAGCAGGGCTTTAAAGTGAGTCTACACGCCTTTAATCCTACACTTGGGAGGCAAGAGGCAGGCGGATCTTTTAAGTCAAGCCAGCTGGTTTACAAGTGTAGTTCCAGGACAGCTGGGGCTACAGGAGGCTGTCTCAAAAAAAAAGACCAAAAAATAAAAAAATAAAATAAAATAAAAAATAAAGTGAGTCTAGGGGCTGGAGAGATGGCCTGGTGCTTAAAAGTGATTACTGCAAGCCCAGAGTGGTGGCGCACGCCTTTAATCCTAGCACTCAGGATACAGAGGCAGGCAGATCTCTGTGAGTTCAAGGCCAGCCTGGTCTACACAGTGAGTTCCAGGACAGCCGGGGTTACAGGGGGACCCTGTCTGGAAAAGACCAAAAAAAAAAAAAAAAAAAAAAAATACTGTACTTGTTGAGGACCCACATCAGGAATCTCACAACCATCTGTGACTACAGCCCCAGGGAATCGGACGCCCCCTTCTGGCCTCCATGGACTCTGCACTTATGTGTACAAATTCACACACAGACATGCCTGGAAACATACATATACACATAATGAAAATCTTTAAGTATGCCCTCATACAGCTCTGGTCCACTAATTCAACAGGACCTCAGCCACCACGCCCACCCCAGTAGACCGTCTTCCCCGATCCCCCTGTTGGTACAGGAGGCTAGCACCCCACCACTTCAAAATAATGCTTGCTTTAAGAGCTTTTGGCCATCTTGGTTTTTGTTTGTTTGTTTATTTGTTTGTCTGTCTTTTTGAGATGGTCTCCTTTTAGCCCCAGCTGGCCTGGAGCTCACTCTGTAGACCAGGCTGGCCTTGAACTCACAGAGATCCACCTGCCTCTGCCTCCCAAGTGCTAGGATTAAAGGTGTGCACCACCACGCCTGGCATTGGCCATCTTGTTTTATATAAGTCAGAAAATGTTATGTTCTGCCTTGTGAACTTTAGGCAACCTGTTTCTAACCCCCAAAACCTTTGCTTTTCAGAAGACCAGCTGCTGACCTTGCTTAGCCTGTGGTCAGCCACCGTCTCCCTGTCCTGTCCATGCCATGTGTGTCTTTGGTAGACAGCAGGGACTCAGAAGGGCCACTCTCCCTCCAAAGGGCCTGGCTCCTTCATAACTCTGTTCCACTGCTGCCCCCTGCAGGTGAATGGAGGTTGTACTGTGTGCGAGGAGAAGTGCCTGTGGAAGGGAACTTGCTGGAGGTAGCCTGTCACTGCAGCAGCCTGAGGTCCCGGACGTCCATGGTCGTTCTGAACGTAAACAAAGCCCTCATTTACCTGTGGCATGGATGCAAAGCTCAAGGCCACACGAAGGAGGTTGGAAGGACTGCAGCAAATAAAATCAAGGAACAGTGAGTATTCTTCCTCGGACTCGTACACAGAGGGCTTCCTAGTGGGATGGAGCCAGGCCGACCCTCGGGCATAGCTGGAGTGTTCTGTTAGCAGCCTCCTGATGGGCCAGGCCCTGCAGGGAGGAGCAGCCTGGAGCTGAGAGAGAGCTGGAAGGAATGCCGTCCCTGCCCACTCCCCTGGCGAGAGGGGCCTGCCCTGCTCCCTCTTTGCCTACCAGCAGCTTGTGCCAAAGGGGTGCGTCTCCACAGTCACAGAATTCCTTGGGAACCTCTGGAGGTGCACGCCTTCAATCCTATAGCACTTGGGAGGCAGAGGCAGGTGGATCTCTGTGGGTTCAAGGCCAGCCTGGTCTACAGAGTGAGTTCCAGGAAAGCCAGAGCTACAGGGAGACCCTGTCTCAAAAAGACCAAAATAAATAAATAAATAAATAAATAAATAAATAAATAAATAAATAAATTACTGGAGGATTTTCTATGCCACCACGATGGGACAATGGGAACCGCTTTCTTCCTGAGCACTCTAGAAGTCAGTGCTGGGTAGACAGAGTAGTGGGCATCCAGAGACAGGCAGATGGACACAGGCTCTCAGAGCATTGTTCTGCGGCCTGGGGGTATGGGGGGGGTATAAAAGATGCTCCATGGGATGTCCAAGGGCATTTGTGCCTCAGTAGGCTTTTCGCCTGCCTTCTCCCACATAAATGCTGCTAGACTACAGAGTGTTTCTCCACGCCACTGAGAATTGCTTTTAGTTAGTGCGAGTGAAGTGATCTGTGGCTTTAGTCTTGAATAATTGCACACTGCAGACACCACAGGCTTATAAAAACCCACGGGCATCTCTCCCATGTAGATGTCCCCTGGAAGCAGGACTGCACAGTAGCAGCAACGTGACAATACACGAGTGCGACGAAGGGTCAGAACCACTGGGATTCTGGGATGCTCTGGGAAGGCGAGACAGGAAAGCCTATGACTGCATGCTTCAAGGTAACTTGACAGCTTCTTTATTCGCCTACATACATCCATTTAAAGATGTATTGAGCTGTCTGGGCCAGGTACAATCCACAGGGAACAAAACCTAAGGTAGGTCCTCCCAGCCTACAACCCAATAAGGAAACTAAGCAACACACTATGTGTGACTAGTGTTCATGTGAATAAAAGTTGTGTGTTATGAAAGGGGTTCAGCATGGAAAAGCTACAGGTCCTCCCATCAGGAAAAGCTGTACACGGCCCTGCACAAAAGATGCTCTGGGTACAGTGCCTTGGAGGCTGGTATGATTTGAAAAGAAGAGAATTCCAGAAAACTAGGTGACCAGTAACGTGAAGATCTGTGGAGCAAGATGCTATTGGGTTTGGCCAGCATCCAGGGCGAGGGAAGCCGTGGGCATCCCAGTGAGGCAGTGTGTCTCCAGAAGTTCCAGAGTGTCTTGAACCACAAACTCTAAGCCACACAGGGACACTGTGCACTCAGACATCATGAAATCCTCAGTGCATTTTAGTAGATGCTTTCTGAGTCTGAGCTTGTGAAAATTGCCACCAGCCTATGAACATGGAGACTGGAACTCAAGGGTGGATTGGAATGGCCGCCATGGTTCAGTAGCATCACCTTGAATTTGCCCAAAGGGGGCAGGCAGGAGAAGGAAGACTCATGTGACCTCCCCCCACCCCCCACCCCCACACACATACACCCATCCTTCATGTAGCGCTTAACCTTTCAAGGATTCATAGATGATAAGATAAGGAGACACAGTCCTTAAAACAGGACAGAGTAAAATATGTGTGCATACAATTTGGCTTGATTTGGGGGTGGTTCACACTCACGGCTCAGGAGCTAATTTATAAGACATCATCATTTATTTGTAAGGCAGTAAACAAAGATAGGACATGTGAGAAGCAGGAGAACAAGGCCTGTGGAATGTTCTAGAAATCAACCGGAGAACACAATACAAACGAGGGGACAGTCTCTGGGGAGCTCAGGGATTAGGACGAGGAAACGAACATTCCGTCTTGCTGATAAACTTCTTCGCGTAGCCTTTCACCAGCCAGAGCCAAGTGATGGGGCAAGAGGTCAGAGCCGCTGGCAGGGTGTGGGAGGAAGCCAGTGCCAAGTGCGGGCAGAGAGATAAAATGAAGGAAATGGCACTGACTGAGCACACACTCCGGACATGCATGGTTCCAGAAGCTTCACCGGTTTGGGGTTTTGTGGTTGTTGTTTGAGTTTGTCTAGGGTCCATTCTCCACAGCTCCCAAGTTATGGCCACTCTTGTCTGTATTATATAATCTCCAAAGCAATTTTCTCTTCATTATTTAGATCACTTCTTTGGCGTGGGACTTGGGTATCAACTGCTGTCCCCAAGGATATTGGCCCAAGCTTCTTTCTTCTCAGAAACAGACAAAAAAGATAACACTTCCCAACACTCAGAAACAGACCCCAGCATCATCCTCTCAGCCTAATAAGCTGGGGGAAGCATTTGGTTTAATTTGTTAACTAGTAGTAGTGAGGTTTGATCCTGTGTGTCTGTGTCTGTGAGTGTGGGGACATGGTGTGTGCGTTTCTGTGTATGTGTTTGTGTCTGTGCGTCTTTGTGCTTGTGTCAGTGTGTCCCTGCATGTGTGTGTCTGTGTATGTTTCAGTATGTGCATGTGTCAGTGTAACTCACTATATGCATGTGTGAATGTGTATGTTTCTGTGTGAGTTTTTGTCTGTCTTTGTATATGTGCAAATATGTGAGTCTGTGTGTATGCATGTGTGTGTATCTATGTGAATGTCTGTGTGTCTGCATGTGTTATCCTATGTCTTTGTGTGTCTTTGCCTTTGCTTCTGTATCTATACATCTGCATTTCTTTGTGTGTCTGAGTGTGTACATGTGTGTCTCTGCATGTGTATACATATACACAGACACACATTTTAGCCACATGCATTTTTACTTTGAATGGTTTATTTGTTCCCTTCACATATTTATTATTTACCATCCTCAGATTTATGTGCTAATGCGTATGAAGAATATCAACCAGTCACAGTGCTGTGAATGTTTCTCATTGTGTTCCTTTTTGATCGTTAGAAATTTTTGTACCATATTTTTCATCTCATGTTCCCTTTGACTACTTCTTTGCCATCCAGGCTAGGCATGTAGCTCAATGGTACCTCCTGCTTGCCCAGTACACCAGAAGTGCAGGTCCAATCCCCAACACTGCAAAAACAGTAACTACAAAGATAAAGCCCATCAAAATGCCTGTAAACCAGTCCTGCCTAATTTCCAGCAAGTCTTTCAGTTATTTCATGCCTTCTGTTCTTTCCACCTGGAAGTTGGCCTCTATGGTGTCCTTAGCTTTGTTCTCTTTCTTTGGAAGATCCTGGAAGTTTTAACTTCGCACCCCGCCTGTTCATCCTGAGCAGCTCCTCTGGAGATTTCTCAGCCACCGAGTTCATGTACCCTGCACGTGCGCCCTCTGCCGTGAGCTCCATGCCCTTCCTGCAAGAGGATCTGTACAGTGCGCCACAGCCAGGTGAGGCCTGCAGGGGGCGCAGCTGCGCCAGCTCCTCCCATAAGCTGCCCCTTTCCCGAAGCTGTATTAGAAGCAGCTTACGGGGCTGGAGCGATGGCCTAGTGGTTAAGAGCGCCAACCACTCTTACAGAGGACCTGGGTTTGATCCCCAGCACCCACATGGCGGCCGAGAACCGTCTGAAACTCCAATTCCAGGAGAACTCCAGTTCCAGGGGAATCTGACACCCTCTTCTGACCTCCGCGGCATTGCACGACACGGGTGCACAGACTTGCATGCAGACAGTACATTAAAAAAAGAAAAAAAAAAAAAAAAGAAGCAGTTTACATCTGCCAGCACACTTGCTTGTGATACCTCACTTAACCCACCCACTCCCATAGAAAAACAGGAAATCAGCCACATAGCACAGTGTCAGGAACTGAACCCAGTCACCTCATACACACCAAGAGCCCGGTAAATACATAGAGGGCATCAGTGCGCTTCTGCACTGTTCTCCCAGCCGTCCTCTCCAGTGCTTCATGGTCCCCTGTGGCCAACTATCTTGTTCTACATGGGGGAAGAGCCGGTTGCTTTGTCTCTCTCTCCCCAGCAGACTTCTGTTTCACCCTATCAGCCAGAGCTTCTCATGTGGCCACCTCACTTGCAAAGGAGCTTGGGAAAGCAAGTGGCTAAAGAGACCAGCTTGGGGAGGTTTCCAGCAGAGCCACGACCACCAGGCAGGTCTCCCAATCGCAAGTGTGTACTGTCCCACCAGACCATGGGCTCAGCACCCAAACCTTCGGGTTCTTAACCATGGTTGCCATATTCACAGAAATGGCCTCTGGGAACTCCCATCCTCCTGCCTGTGAGGCCCCTGATCTTGTGGTTTGTTCATTCTGGAGTTTCCAGAGCCTGGAACTGCAATCAGGTACCTCATCTTACACCAACACAGAACCTAACAGAACAGATGTGTATGGGCAGCGTAGTGAGCGTCTAACCTGCGAGGCCACTCCTCACCCTCTGCATTCCAGGGCTCCAGATGGGTCATCTGTCCCCACTGGGTTTTAAAGCCTATGGCTTTCCCAATTCTGCAATGGAGAAGCCTGGGGCATGCTAAGCTGGCAAATTGGCACTTTTGCCATGTAGAGGAAGAGTCGGGTGGAAGGCTTGGAGAGGAGGAAGAGGCAGAAGGATTCTATTGGGAGTTTACGTCTCTGTAAAGGAACCAGGGAGTTTTGGGCTACAGAGGCACAGGATATGCAGAACAGGCAGCAGGAAGATCACCAGTGTGAGGCCAGCTTGGAAATACACATTTTAGGGGTTAGAGCGATGGCTCAGTGGTTAAGAAAAGAGCACTCGTTGGTCTTGCAGAGGTCCTGGGTTCCATTCCCAGCACCCATGTGGCAGCTAACATCTGTCTATAACTCTAGTTCCAGGGGATCTCACGACCTCTTCTGGCTTTCAACTGACATTGCACATATGCATGCATTCACACACATAAACAAAAATAAAAATTAGGCTGGGTATGGAGACACATGTCATTATTGGTCCCAGCACTCAGGAGACAGAGGCAGGCAGATCTCTCATGAATTCAAGGTCAGCCTGGTCTACATAAAGAGTTCCAGGCTAGCCAGGGCTACGTAGTGAGACCTTGTCTCCAAAACGAAGATTGAACCATGGGCTTCCATCACTGCACAGCACACAGGCACCTACTGCAAGTGCATTGTGCTCTCTGGTCCTTACTGAGCTCTTCAGAGACCAGTGGTGACTCACAGCTCTGGTGACATCCAGAAGGGCTACCTGCAGCCTGTGGTTGAGCTGGGAAAGGGAGAGTCTGAAGAGGGAAAGAAAGAAGCCCTGTCACTGCTGCCTCCTCACCTCGCTAGGACTTGCAGAGTTAATGTCTCTAGGGCTGGTGTGAGGCAGCCTCTACGCTCTCTATCACTCTGAACTTCATGGAGAGGGCTGTCCCCCTCTGGCAGAGCAGAGGGCCTGCTGTCTGGGGCAGTGTGCACAGGAAGCTCTGAAGGAACACCTCATGGTCTACTTCTGTCCTGCTTCACAGCGCTTTTTCTCGTGGACAATCACCACGAGGTGTACCTCTGGCAAGGCTGGTGGCCCATCGAGAACAAGATCACAGGTTCTGCCCGCATCCGCTGGGCCTCCGACCGGAAGAGCGCCATGGAGACTGTCCTGCAGTACTGCCAAGGTAAGGGCAGGAGGGGGCAGGCAGGGGCCACCGCATCCCCAGCACGGACAGCCATGGTGCCAGCTCTCCCCTTTAGCTGTGGCGGCTTATTAATCTTAAGATTAATACCTTCTTGGCTGCCAGCAGGAAGGAGTGTCCCAGTCTGTCTTTCACATGCTGCCTGTGTGGTATATTGTGGTGCAGATGACCATCCCTGTACACTTGGGAGTGACCACGCTGGATAGCCTCTGCTCTGCCCTGTTCTTTGTGCCCCAACTGGCTGCAAGGCCATTGTCAAACTTTCCATCATTCAGTATTCAATTCTTTTGGTATTGTATTCAACAAAAAGACTCATAGTAAATTCGTATTTTTTTTTTATCTTGCCATCCATATGAAATTTGTGGTCTTTTATATAAAGTAGATCCAGTAATTAAGGTCTTATCTGAATACCTTCTTGGCTGCCAGCAGGAAGGAGCGTCCCAGTCTGTCTTTCACATGAGTCTGCCTGTGTGGTATATTGTAGTGCAGATGACCATCCCTGTACACTTGGGGGTGACCATGCTGGATAGCCTCTGCTCTGCCCTGTTCTTTGTGCCCCAACTGGCTGCAAGGCCATTGTCAAACTTTGCATCATTCAGTATTCAATTCTTTTGGTATTGTATTCAACAAAAAGACTCATAGTAAATTCGTATTTTTTTTTTATCTTGCCATCCATATGAAATTTGTGGTCTTTTATATAAACTAGATCCAGTAATTAAGGTCTTATCTGAGTATTTATGGCATTACTGATAAACTTAATATTACTGAATATCAGCTGGGCGTGGTGGCACATGCCTGTAATCCCAGCACCCAAGAGGCAGAGGCAGGCGGATCGGATTGCTGTGAGTTCAAGGCCAGCCTGGTCTATATTACTGAATATGTACAATGGAATCCTTTCGGTAAGCTTTTGTGCTAGACTGCTTTTTTTTTTTTTTTTTTTTTGTTTTTTCTATATTTTTGGTCTTTTTGAGACGGGTCCTTCCCTGAAGCTCTTGGCGTCTAGGAGCTCATCTGTAACAACTGGCCTAACCACAAAGATCCACGTCTGCTCTTAGCTCCCAGTGCAACGATTCACCAGCAGTCGCACTGCTCCACCATGCCGCATCAATTTAAATCTGCAGTGCACATACATGCGTTATATGTCTTGTGTTTTGAGGTGTCCGCTTGTTCTAGAAATGGAGAACCTCCGCGATGGCTGAGAGGGACAGCAAACATGCAGAGTTCCCATGAGAGCCATTCCCTCCTCTCCAGGGACAAGAAACGTTTTGCAGGCTCAGTGAGGTGGGGGTCAGGTTGGTCTCACATCTACAGTATCCTGATTAGGCACGAGAGTCACATTTCAGGTCAACAGTGTCCATGTGTTGCACAAGTCCACATTTTTAAATGAAAAGTCAAATTTGGTTGGGGGGAGAGATGGGGAAAGCCCAAAGGAAAGCAGGATAAGACAGGTAACTGACGTCTTCTACACGTGCTCTTTATGTACTACAGGAAAGAACTCTCAAAAGACTCCCCTGAAGTCTTACCTTCATTCATGCTGGACTGGAGCCCTTGACGTTCACCAACATGTGTCGTCGTCAGGTGGGAGGGCACAGAGAGATGTGTGCAGAGATTAAATGCTCAGAAATGGGATACCTCAACCCCCACCCTCCTCGGTCCTTCATAAGAGAATAGTCCAATGATTATTACACTGATTTGGCCTTGAAGCTTTTTGGTGTCTTGCCCTCAAGATTCCAACACTTACCTTCCATTCACATCATGGGTAAACTCTCTAAACATGGCAGTAATTAATTCCTTCCTTTCTCTTTCCGCTTCTTTTTTTACATATAACATGACATTTATTGACAGCGCACGCTCTAGCAGGTCGATTTGACATGACAGGTGGTAGGGGGGATGATTAGTAAGACATCATGACGGCTACAATGTAGAGTGAGACCCATACTACAAGGAACAGGCTGCTAGAGGGTACTCGATTTCCACTGCTGACACAGGGCAAGCTTCGGGGTCTCTGGCAAACTAGTTCATCAGTGATCTCACATGGTTAGCATCAGAGATGTCAGATGCTCCCCTCAAATTCCCAGGATACAGAAGTTTCCAACCAGATCACCCTGGTAGAAGATGTCTTAGCCAAGCTCTGTAAAACCATCTATCTCGCTGGCGGATCTCCTCGCCAGGCCCTCCCGGAAGGAGTGGACCCTCTGAAGCTTGAGATTTATCTCACGGATGAAGACTTCGAGGTGAGTAGCGCATTGGGGGGGACAGGGGACGGTCATCATCATACACTATGGCAGGGACATCCTTTCACTCAGCACTGGGTATCTCTTGCTCTTCCTCCAGTTTGCTCTGGACATGACCAGAGATGAATTCAGTGCCCTGCCCACCTGGAAGCAGGTAAATGTGAAGAAGGCAAAGGGCCTGTTCTGGTGTTGCGGTGCCCAGGAGCTGCCGAAGTCACGGTCCGGCTCCAGT
Source organism: Rhizomys pruinosus (assembly GCA_009823505.1). Classification (NCBI taxonomy): domain Eukaryota; kingdom Metazoa; phylum Chordata; class Mammalia; order Rodentia; family Spalacidae; genus Rhizomys; species Rhizomys pruinosus. The sequence goes on from VZQC01007130.1 coordinate 269,675, forward strand.
GAAAAACCCGAAATGGATTTTGTTTTTTTTTTCGGACTGGTATTTTTTCTGTTTTTAAAACAAGGGTATTTTTGAATTTCAATAGCTTTCCAAAACACTGACTTATGAGTCAACTGCTTTCCTGAAGTTGAATATGATGTAAATGTGTAGTAGAATTCTTGCGGAAACGTCCTCTTTTCCAAGGTTCAGAGAAATGAATACAAAATGTCTCTTCCGTTCACTGCCTGGGTGGCTGCTGCAGCCCGGACGCGCCTCTCCCAGCTGCACATTGCCCTTTTTTTTAAAGTTCTCTTCATAATAAATGTTATTTGATAGTTGTGGATTCTAAATTATATATATATATATTATATATAACACCATATTAAACAAATATGTATTTAACAAAGCAATATGTATTCAATCACTTTCAAATTTCTTTCTTTGGTGTCAAAACAATATTACATCATAGAAGAAGTCGCTTCCTTTGAGCTAGGTCTGCCGCCATTCTGTGTTCCATATTCAGGAGTACCTCCTTCAGCATTAAGTCTGACTTGTTCTGAGTACTGCTTCCGGTGCTAATACGAACAAAGACTTTGAACTTCCTGGCCTGGACTCTGAAGAATCTATGCGAGTCAACCTTTCAGACCTTAATGTCACCCCAGAAATGTATAGTGCCTTGTTTTTATGTACAGTTTATATACAGAAAAGTTTGTGCTGCTTTTTGATGCTGGTTTGGAACATTATCTACAGTTTTATTCTTGAATAGTAGAAATAAAAACATCTCAGTTTCTAATACCCATTGTAAACATTACACATGTCATTTTGTGACATAGGACCTCTGAAATAAAACTTCCAAATAATCACAATTAAAACATTGTTGGTAAATAACTAAGTGCAAAAAAAAAAAAAAAATCTTTGAAGGACAATTTTTTTTTTAATTATTTACTTTTTTAATGTGATGAATGTATCTGTCTCCATGCAGGTCTGTGCACCTGTGTTGCAAAGCGCGGTCAGAAGAGGTGTCCGATCCCTGGAACTGGATTCTCTCTTGGGAATTCTGTAGTTACAGACTTTTGTTAGCTGTCATGTGGGGTGCTGGGGATCGAACCCGGTCTCTGCAAGAGCAGCGTGTCTACTGTTAGGTTATCTCTCCAGCCCCGCAAGGACAAATTAACACTCAACCAGTAACAGAATGCTGTCATTAAGTATTAACTGCTAGAATTCTGGATTTCACTTAGGGAAAGGTTTTAGACCGAGTTGTAAGATTAAACAGATATTTGACTCATAAATTAGTTCTGAATACTGTAATGAAAACAATGCTTGCAGAATTACGAATCACAAGTCTTTTTGTATATTTTGTTATGTGTATAGCATTTTTTCTGCATTAGTAATACACCCGAAATTTAGTGATAATGCCATGGAGCCAAGAGAGGGACAAATCCCCTGGAATCAGGAGTTAATGGACGGGTGTCTGTTGTCGACGGGGATCATGGACTGAATCCCCAAGCTCCTCTAATATAATAGCAAGCCAGTGGTTTCTTAATCCATGAATTCTGTCCAGTCTCTTCTCAGTTTTCACTGCTATCTATATCAATTCAGGAAGTAGTGCCTTTCTAAAGGAAAAAAATGAATGTATAAGACATTAAAATATCAAATTCAAGAATATTGGAGCACCTGCCCAGCATGTGTGATGTCTGAGTGTGCAGTGCCTCGCACTGTCAAAAATTTAAAAAGAAAAGCCATTATTTTGACGCAATGTTCACAGGAAGGGCTGTAACAAGTCACAGCCCTTTCCCTCCTGCTTAGTCTAGTTTAACATGTCTGAAAATCACATCTGCCTTAAACTTCCTAACTTTCTCCCATGCTCCACTTTGGAACTGCACAGGGCAGGGCTTTAAGCCATTCCCGGACCCACAACTTTATGAGTGGGTGATACTCCCCACTCGCCAAGTTTTCCCACCTTGCTTTTCCTAAGAAAGGAAACAGTAACTAGTCCTCTCCCCACATCTCAGGACTCTTAGCAGGGATGGACTGGAAGGCCTTTGAAAAGACTTGGCTGACCGAATGCTGTCATGAAGCAGCTGAACGAAGCGGGAGATTAGGGGCTTGCTCTGGTGCATCTAGGAAGATGGACAGGAAATAGGGAAAGGAAGGGATTGCCAAGTGAATCCCCAATACCGAAATCAGTAAGAAATGGGGGCAAGGGCTCTACAGCCAGTATGGACCGTGCTCTTGTCTGCACAGTGGTCCATATGGAGGTAAAATTGGGAATTCTATAGATCATGGCTGGTATTGGGGTTTATTTCATGAAGAGAAACGCATTCGAGAAATAGATAGAGCTTGGTCTGATAGTATTGCATTGGGTGTGGAAGAGAAGTAGGAGAATAGGCTCGGTGGTGCTGAGATGACTAGGAATGCCCGCATTGGTCCACTCTGTACCGCGCTGTGGAAGTAATCAGTTGTGTACGCTGTACTGAAGGTATAGCTGGACTTGCCCAAGGACTGATCTAGTGTCCACTTCAAGCTCCAGAGGAGCATAAACCTGGACTCTAGTTGGTGTCTGCATAGTACGAGAGAGACCAGATCATTTTTCTTTGTTTTAACTGTGTCTTCCCCAACAGACCTTTTCCATTCATTCTGTTCAGGTTTACACACCTTTCTTCTTTCGGAAACATCTTCACAGATACACCCAAAATGAGACTGTACCAGGTTAGTTGTCCTTCACCTGGTCAAAAGGACAGAGTGGACACCACAGAGAGTCACTGCACTGGCTGTGGGAACCTCCAGGGGACCATCAACTCAGTATATCCATGGCAGCCAAACTGTCCCACAGTGCTTGCAGATCTTCTGTCTGCACTTGTATTAAACGCTGTGCCCAGTGATGAGCAGGTCGACTGATTGCTGCCTCCTGAATGTAGCACACCTTAGGTCCTGTACGCAGGCTCAGTTTTTACTGTTCTTTGTCTGCTCCAGACGAGAGCTCTTGTTTCTGCAGATCCTTTGTGTAGCTTGCAGCTTGACTTTGATCTCAAGATACTTAATTCCTAAAGTGTGGGTTACATTGCGTCAATTCGAAACAATTTCTGAATATTTTCTATCTTGGATGTTGAATTTCTGAATCATGAAGTGTTCGATACTGAGCAATTTGGTACACTTGTGTAGTGTTATTCAGTGACTGGCATGCATGGGTGTTGAAGGATCAGAGGTCACATTCAAGTTTCTTACTGCAATCCTCTGCACCTTGGTCTTTTGAGACAGGATGTCCCCTGAACAAATAGCTCCTCACTGTAATCACTAGACTGGTCTCAGGACCCTTCCTGTCCTCCTTCACTCTGGACCAGGCATGGTATTGCGTAGATCACAGAGTCGGCTCAGGTCATGCATCCTTATGCTCAAGGCACCTTTACCAAACTGAGCCTCTCTTACTCGCCTCTTTTTGCCTCTACAAGTTAAATATAACACAAAGACGGTCGTCACTCACACCTTTAATGCCCGCACTTAGGGAGGCAGAGGAGGTGATGTAACTTGAGGGCCCGGTCTGCATAGTAATTTCAAGCCAGTCAGAACTACGATTTGTGATATACTTGTGCGTCTCCAAACTAATAGGCCAAAAAGAAACATGTAGATGCACATGTCACACACACACTTGACCTTTGACTCCATCATTTAGGTTTGATGTGCTCAACATTGGGTCAGAATGATATGATGGAGAATACATGGAGGACTCTTCTTCTCGGCTATTAACTGGCAAGGACTCTGCTGTTTCCTCTTGGAGGATGTGGATGACCACTGTTTCAGTGTGTGTGAATACGTAGGATTGCTGCCTATTGATGCAGTAAGATAGGAAGGTGACAGACCAGCGTCCTCATGTCTAATAACGATAACTCTGGCTGCCTGAGCTTGTTTTAGCAATGTCGTTGCTTACTGATGATTATAATGAAAACCTTGGTCAACTTAGCCAACGTATGGGGTACGATGTGGTAGGTGATCCAGCACTCGGAGTTGGAGAGGTCACATTAAGGCTAAAGCTGGTTACATGGTATACCTAGGAACCGAAAATGGGATAATTGCTATATTCTCAATCATTGGAAAGGGTGTGCCTCTAATGGCCGTAGCTATTGCTCCTCCCATTGCTCTATATATTATCGAATGTTTTGGCGATCTGCTCACCATGTGGCTCCCTGTGGAAGTCCCCTTAGAGTGATGTTATTTTGGAATTTGACATATTACTGTGTGCTATTGATATCTCATGAAGGTGAGCGGAATACCAGCGGTGCATCGACAAACTCATCCTGGCATTCCGGTCTCTTTCTGTGCCTTCCCACTTCAGCCACATTTATAACAGGGTTGATGAAATACGCCTCAGCTAGCATGAGTGCTGTTAGGCAAGACATGTATAGCAAGGCCTGTGCTGGGTGGGTCACAGTAGCCGTCCAATACTGCAGAAAGCACAATCTTGGAAATACTCTGACCACTTAAACTGGACCATTTGGTGACACAGGTCATGAAAGAAGATGGAAAGCCCGCTGGTACTGTGGCTGCCTCCCTGCTCGGGCTGGGGGCCGGACTCCACCAGCCGTAGCTGCGGGATGGTTATGTGGATAGGAACCCAGCTGCTGGCCTGCCATTATGATTCCACAGCAGTAGATGTCTACTGCTGGTCTCATCTGCAAGGCTCAATCACAACACTTCAGTGACATAGCACCCATGGCTTGGCTACATCTCTGGGCTGGCCCAGCCATGTGTGAGGTGGAGGGAGGTGAGCCATTTGGGTGGCTCCTTCCAGCCAGCCCCCCCAGGGGGGGGGCACCCTTACGTGGAACTATCACAGCCATAGATGACTGTTACAGAACCAGTCTCTAGAAGCTAGAGAAGCAAGAGAAAACTCTCCCCCTCGCTAGCCCTTTAGCACACTGCATCCTCTCCTGACAGCCGGCTGCCTCCCTGCCCTTTAAAATCCAGATGGCAGGACTAGAGACATGGCTCAGTGTTAGGAGTACTAGCTGCTCATACAGAGGATGGGTTCATTTCCCAGCACTCCCACAGTTACTAACAACATTCTGTTTTGTCTGACTCCATGGGCATTGCATGAACACAGTGCACTTAAGTGTGCAAGCGAACTCCTAAACAGGAACTTAAAACGAGTATTTTTATCCCGGTGGTTGCTAGCACTAGAGAGGGCTACTGTAGAATTTGAGAGACAAATGACAGTTTTTTATGTTCCGTATAGAATGTGTCATCAGGGAGGGGAGTGGTTTAGAGCTCAATTCCATCACTGGAGGAAATAGCTGGACATACTTCCATGTCTATTCACAGGGGGATGCCTCTACCTTTTTAGGCTTGAATGTGAAGTCTCGACCAAAGAAGCCCATATATTGAGGCTCACCCTAACCAGCAGCAGTACTGACAGGTCACCAAAGCACTGAGTTCATCAGGTTGATAACGGTTACACTCGCACAGGCATGGGGGTGGGGGGGCACTGCTGTTGGGAGAAAATAGTTTCTGGGAGTCATACCTTAGAAGCTATCTTTGTCCCTGGTCCACTCCTTCCTCTCTCTGTTTCTCTGGTTGCTAAATGGTGGATTACTTTCCTCGAAGCTTTGCCTTTCTTCCATGATTTACTAAACTTACCACCCATGACCACAACCAATCACAAGTGATGTGACCTGAAGCCACAGATGAGACAAAATAAATCCTTCGACCTTGTGTTTAGGATTTATTTTTGTTCATAACAACAGAAACGAATCTGAGTGCCCATGAAAGGTGCAGGATGACCAAAGCTACAGGGCTTCTACATAGACTGTCATAGTGGTGGCCATCAAGATTCATCAGATCCCCACTAACCTTCTTCACACTCAAAAAACATGCACTTGGACAGGAAAGACCAAGTGTCGTATGTCGAGACTGCAGCTCATACGTATCTATGCCCCCGAAAGAGAGGCTCTCCGAGAATTATCATATTTTTCAAAAACTATCACAGACCACGCTGACCAGCAGAGAAGAATAATACAAAAAGACAAGAAAATGTTGGCTTTGTTAGCCTGGTCAGAGCGCTGAAGCTCACAGAGCCCCGCAGGTGCGGCTGTGTTCATGGTACGCGAGTAATAACGGGGCTCATCTAGCAGCTCTTTCTTCCTGATCCAATGGTTTCTCACATATCTTCCGATTCTCTTACTTCATAATGGGGTGTGGAATAGGGAGTTATCTTCTAAATGGTCTCTCTAAGTGGACCAGACTGATTCCTGAATTTGTTTCCACCTACTTGAGCATGTTGAATTCCTCTGAGTCTTTGACGGGAAAAGCTCTGGCTCATATGCACTATGGCTACTAGGTCTGCTATCTGCCTGGTGGGGAGTTGATGCTAGCTCCGCAATATTGACTGCCATGGGCACTCTTGCTGTTGGGGCTTGCTGCTCGTCTCGTGCCCATATTTTTCAATCGTATTGTTTTTATTTGTGTATTGTGTTGTTAATGAACAGTCTTTGCCCTTGTTGTTGAATTTTTGTTCTCATGAATAGCTAGAGAAGTACACTTTGCTTAGTCTGAATTAGTGTTCGGTCAGGGCAACGCTATTGCGGAGTGAAAGGCACTAAGTGGGTGTTTATGGTGCAGGATATTGTGATTTAGCGACAGAGTGGTGGACGACTCAGGAAACTGAGCCATTCAGCCTCTGAGACGACCGAAGCAGAGGAAAGAATTGGCAGCAATCTTGAGTATATATCGTTTTAAAGTCATGGTGTTTCGTATCGATGTTGTGAGCCTTGCGAGGCTATGTGCATGTCTGAGATTTGGAATTGTAGCTTCCAGGTAGAAGCTCTCTGCTCTTCTATCGTGGCCAGGAAGTCAAAGAGTGACAGTCTATCGTCCAGCGATGCCCTGGCTGTACGAGTTCTGCTCAGTGCTTCAACAATATGCTGGGAAGTGCTGCAAAGCAGACAGCTGTCCATGATTAGGGACACGGGAGAGGACTCGCGCACTGCAGCGTGCTCGTCTGAGGCCAGGAGCGAGCGTGCCTCGTGCTGCGTGGCTGTGTGGGTCAGCGGGGTCCTGTGGGCGTGACTCTGCTGGGGCTATTCGTACCTTAGGCGAGTGAGTAGAAGTCGCGATGGAGTGAGGAGGAGACACACTGGGTAAGGAATCTTGTGTGTATTCGGTAGCTAGAGTAGGAGTGGGGTGCTCCAATCTAAAAGAACCTTTTCTGTATATTTGTCTGTCCCCTTCTTCCTAGAACCCAGTATGGTAACGGAAATGATGCTTATCATGCCTAATATTGCTTTATGAGCACGTCACATGTTACCTCTGAGAACAGCAACTAAGGACTAAAAGGAAAGTTTACGATTTTGCTCCCATCCCTTCTGTGAAAACGATATAAAGACGTTGCACTCTTCACAGGGAGGTCCTGAAACTTCTCTCAGAGTCTATTCGCTGTCTATTTGGTCTTCATGACATTATACGTTTCAGATAGAATCTTACAACAAATCTGGCTTCAGGTCCCCTTGAAGCACTAACTAAAAGATTTCCAGGGCTCATGGGACATTATGTGCACTTTCAAAATGACAGTGCTGCATGAGTTTCAGGCTCGACCGTGGGCATTCCCGTTGCTTTGACTCATTCTTCAGATAAAGGTTGTCTTATCTACTTCATTGGCCCAGCACACCAAGAGCTTATCCTACTATGTGAACCTCCAGAGCTCAAGTGGTTGTTCTCTATCATCTCATTCTGAAATATGTTTAGATTACATTGATCCATGTGAATTCCGCTAAGATATAATATTTGCAAAATATTTAACAAACAAGCAGTCCTTCATAAGACAGCTTTGTGTGATTGTGGCTCCTCTGTGGACTAGCATGTAAAACGACAGACAGAGGGAGAGGCGCAGAAGATTGAGGAGGTGAGGAAGGGGGAAAGAGAGAAAGGAGAGGGGAGGCGTGGGGATAGGAATATGTTTTGCTCACTGAGCCCATGAGCAGAGGTCACTCCTCTAGAGGATTGGCATGGAAGAACAGAGGCGTCACAATCCAGAGCTAGGCTGGCCTGCACGGCGTGGCTGTCCTCAAGGTGCTCAACAGCTGATTCCATGGCCTCAATATGATCATGAAGCATCAATTGTTTGAGATGGAAATGGTTAGTTTCTCCTTCTTATGCTAAGGAAAAAGACATGCAAGATGACTATGGGGAGAGTAGCGTAGAAAAGGAAGGATGTAAGATTAAAAATTAATTAAAAACTGTTAACATCGAGTAAGGTTGGCGCGGCACTTGCTGCCGGCAGACATTACTGACAATTCTTCTATCGTTTCCTGGTAGGAGATTACTTTAGGAGTCTGACCTAGCCATACTAATGTAGTCAACTGGCAGTATCTAGGCATGAGCTGCTGACAGTGCCTGTAGAAGGCACTTGTCATCGGTGGGCCTGACGATCCGAGTTTAGGAAGTAATACTTCTCTAGAGCTACTTCTAGAAAAGAACAGAGCAGGAAGTAACACTGTACATACTTGTGTGGTTAATGCTTACATTGTCACTCATAGAGGGGTCGCATCTGCCGGAGTAGGCACTTCACAGGTGGGCAGAGTTCATCAGGAACCTGAGAAGCCGGTGGAGACAGCAGTTCAAAAGGCAGCTCCCTAGATCCGCCAGCAGAAGGGCCGGTCTCAGGGCTAGATAAGTCTTGACTAAAGAACAGACTCTCTCTCCTGCCCTAGCCAGAAAGTTCGAATTTTACCTGCTTAATAAGGAATAATGAATCATGAAAAGAAATGATCCGTAATGTGACCACCAGTTGCATGGTCACCTGTGTGCCAGTGCTCAGGACAAGCGAGGTTTTGAGCCAGGGATTTTTTCTTTCTTTCTTCTTCTCTTCTCTTTTTTGTCCTGTTCTTCTTTTCTTGGTGTGTGTGTGGTGTTTGTGTGTTGTGTGTTTGTGTGTATTCGCCTGCCCACTCATAGGAAATGAGTGGAAATCAGAGGACAACTTGCAGGATTTTGTTTTCTCCTTCCACCATGTCAGATGTTGGTCTGGGGTATCAAACTCTGGTTGTCAAGTGCCTTTACCTGCTGACTGCTGACCAGCACATGAGCCAGGATCATGCCTTGGCCGGGAGCACCCCATGCAATAAATGAGTGCCATGAACGCAAATGCTCTGCCAGTAAAGGTGAATACAGTGTAGCTTGAAGGTTGAAGGATGCATTGGAAGGATCGAAGCTATTTAGTCAGGTAGGTGGGTCATGAGTCTGTTGCAATCTAGGTAGAAGGCCAAACTGGTGTGGGGTGACCACAGGGTAGCCTGACAAGCCGTAGGTCACATGCCCGTGAGAACTTGGCAAGCCAGGCCCTGGTTTCATGAGTCTTTTGTCCGCCATCAGAAGACCCCAGATCGTGCATGAAATGAAGGGCAGAAGAGATGTAGTATGGAGGCCTGGGCACTGGGGTGCACATGCAGGTCTGCAGTTACCAGATCGGTTGGCATCAGACTCATGACAACTTAACTCCTGCATTCCTTCAATAAATCAGCACTGGAGATCTACTACCTGCCAGGCTTTCCCTGAACTCCTGAGGTGGGAGATGAACAAAGCAGAGGCTCTCACAAAACTGCACTCAGGTGAGAGAGGGGAAAGGCGGTGGGTCCAGGCTTGCGGGAGTCAGCCCAGGTAAGATCTTGAGAGGTGTTGTAGGTAGATGTTGCTGTCTTGGAACTCACAGGCGGCCTGTGCAGCCATAGTGTGGGAGAGAGGAGGTGAAGAGAGAAGATAAGATTGGGATGATGGGGAGAGGGCGTTCTGGGATTTAACTAAACTACCCAACTACAAAGACAAGCTTGGTGGTTCTCACCCGTCACCCCAGCATCCAGGAGGTACATTTATCACTTCAAATTACTGTGACAAACTTGATGACAAAGCACTAGAGAGAGGAAGGGTTTGTTCCCATCTTACGGTAAGTTTCATCATGAAATCAGCAGGAATACGGGCCGAAGCAGAGACATGGCAACTGTTCTTGGTTGCTTCCTTCACAGCCAGCCACTGCAGGACAGCACACAGTCAGTGCGCCTCCTACATAGTTGACGCATCAGATGTGTCTCGACCGCACACAGCCATCGATGGAGACAGTCCCTCAGTTGTATCGCTCTTCCAGTGTTCTATGGTTTATGTAAGCTGGATGAGGATAACCAGCCATGGAGGACCTTGCCAGGGGAGGGCCATTGAGAGCCTCGGTCAACTTTTGACTGAATTCAAGGGTCAGGCCTTTTGCTCAGTAGAGCCCGAAGCATGGCTATAGGAGTGGAATGGTAATCCAGCAAGCCAAGATAAGTAATTAGAAATTCTAGCCTGTAGCAACTGGTGGTTTCTCCGCAGTGGAGACAGGCCCAGGCTTCCTTGTCACTTGCCAAGCTTATGCGCACTGGTAACCAACTACTACGACAGTTTCAAGGTGTTAAGGAGCGCATCCCTGCTGGTCTCCATAGAATCGGCCTTACACGATGCGTGTGGAGGAAACTGTGCTGCAGAGTATAAAGTTCTCTGGTTTTGTGTTGAACTTCTGGCGGTATTCCCACCCCACCTAAGTGGGAAGCCTCAGTGTTCCACTCTAGCAAGAGGTGGATAATCTCATATGGACTACTGAAGTGAATGGGTTTCTGGACTATTCGGACTGTAATAAAGTTTGGCCAGTGGGGTAGGCCGGACTGCTGATTTTCTGATCTGCTACTGGGGTGGTGTTGTGGGTGCATTGGAAGCTGGATGAATTCGTCACGTGTTCTCACTTTTCATCTGAAGAGCAGAAGTGATTCAGTAGTCTGGTTCAGATGCTGGAAAGGGTTGCATTGTATGGCGCTTTGACTGGAGCCGCATGTAGATGGAAACCCCGTGTCAATGAAACATTGTTCATCAAGTGGCTAATGGAACTGAAAGCTGTATGGACTTGTTATATATGACTCAGATGTTTGATGTTCATCATTTTAGTAACATTTGAAAAGTTTTGATTATGCCCTACAAACTGGGAGATGGAGGTGGAGATATTGGGTTGGGTTTAATGGGTTCTCTCTTTAAGAGGCAGTTGGATTTATTTTTCCCGTGGACTTTATGAAAAAGTGTTCACATCTTTTTGCCCTATCATTGTTGGTTGTCTGGTGTTATTGTGTATGAGTTACAGACACGTGACTTTTGCTATCCCCCAGAACAGATGTGTGTTACAACACCGATATCTTGGAAGTGGCAGCTAAGGGTGTATATGTGGTGTGTGGTCGGTTAGGTATGTGGGTGTGTGTCAATTGTGCTGGGCTATGGTCAATAATGTTGTTTCTGGTCACGTTCTGTTTTTTGAAAATGAGTCTTCATGATCTGGATTTTTCGTAGCGTGCCACTGAGAATGTGGTGGATCCTTGTCATTGCCTATCTATACACTGGTCTGATTGTGCTTGGCATCGGTTTGATGTGGAGCTGGGGATCTGAACTAGCTCGCAGTCTGTGTAGCAGGCTTTTTACCAACAGAGCCACCTCCTCCTCAGCTCAAAGATACTCTTTTAAAGTTAGGATGATATCGACAAGATATATGTAATTATATGTAATCATAAATGTATAATGTTCTCTTAACAACTAGAAGAATGCATATAGCATTTCATGAGGAAACTAGGTGACAGAAATTTTATGTAAATGATCATAATGATATAAAAAGCAGGTGCCTAAGATTCTATAATAAACCAAAGTGTAAGTTCTGTGTTCTCTCGAACGGGAGATAACAGATGGTTTCACTTTCCTTCCTGCTTTTATTCTTTCTTACGGTCTTTGACTTTTGGTGTAAGTGTGAGTGCACATCTTCCAGAGAGAATTGATCAGTATTTAATTAGCAGCTGTTAGCAGCTTTCTAGAGTGGGTGACCTAGCATTACTAAGCTGGTTACTGGACCTCTGACTAGTGGTCTCTGTGAATGGGGTATATAACCTTGCACCTGCTGAAGGGCAGTTGGTTGTGACGAGGTTGCATAAGAAACATTTTCGCCAGGCTGGAGTTGTCAAGTCTCCTTTGGGTCGACTTTCTGCAGTGTATGAAAATTGTAGTAGTTGGAGCCGATGGTTGTGGAAGATGAGGAGTCACGGGGGCCACTGAAGGGTGACGATAGCCCGTTCAGTGTTGCGCTTTGCCTGGGCCAGTAGGCATCCCAGCCAGCTCTAAGTGGCGCTATTTGATAAGGCTGGCTCAGGCTTGTCCTTTCTTGTTCGTCCGCTGTACTCCTGCAGCCTTGTGCACCTATAGGGCGATTTGATGTGCTGGCTGAGTGGCAGGGACCATCGTGCAGTTTGTTCTACTAAGAAGTTCCAGTGTAAATGGGACTGGCGTAATTCTGCATCTCCTTCTCCCCTCTCTTCCTGGTNTTGGTCTTTTTGAGACAGGGTCTTCCTGTAGCTCTGGCTGTCCTGGAACTCACTCTGTAGACCAGACTGGCCTTAAACTCACAGAGATCCACCTGCCTCTGCCTCCCAAGTGCTAGGATTAAAGGCGTGCACCACCATGCCCGGCATCAATGTTAAATCTGCAGTGCACATAATGCTGTTATAGCTGTCTTGTGTTGTTGAGGCTGGTCCTGCTTGTTCTAGAAATTGGAGGAAACCCTCCGCGGAGGACTGAGAGGGAAGCAAACATGCAGAGTTCCCATGAGAGCCTTCCCTCCTCCCAGGGATCCAGAAACGTTTTGCTAGGCTCAGGAGGTGGGGGTCAGGTTGGTCTCACATCTACAGTATCCTGATTAGGCACGAGAGTCACATTTCAGGTCAACAGTGTCCATGTGTTGCACAAGTCCACATTTTTAAATGAAAAGTCAAATTTGGTGGGGGGGAGAGATGGGGAAAGCCCAAAGGAAAGCAGGATAAGACAGGTTCACTGATCTGCTGACATGTGCTCTTTATGTACCTACAGGAAAGAACCTCAAAAGACCGCCCCCGAAGTCTTACCTTATTCATGCTGGACTGGAGCCCTTGACGTTCACCAACATGTTTCCCAGCTGGGAGCACAGAGAAGATGTTGCAGAGATTACAGAAATGGTGAGCCTCCACCCCCACCCCTCCTGGCTTCATAAGAGGAATATCCAAATATATTCTACTGTTTGGAAGCTTTTGGTGTCTTGACCTCAAATCCAACAACCTTACTCCATTGTTCACTCATGGGTAAATCTCTAAACATCAGCTAATTAATTCCTTCCTTCCTTCCTTCATTCATTCATACATTTATCTGGAGGCAGCTCTGAGACAGGACCGATTTGAAACTAGGTGGTAGGGTGGGAAAATAGAAAGTCAAGAATCAACGCCTACACATCGAGAGTGCCCACTCACCTGACAATGGAACAAGGCTCTAAGTCCTCGATTTCCCTGGCTGTGTACAGACAGGGCAAAGCTGGGGTCTCCAAGTTCTCAGTAGATTCCATGTTTATTCACATGCCCCCTGCCCCCTCTTTCCCCAGGATACAGAAGTTTCCAACCAGATCACCCTGGTAGAAGATGTCTTAGCCAAGCTCTGTAAAACCATCTATCCGCTGGCGGATCTACTCGCCAGGCCACTCCCGGAAGGAGTGGACCCTCTGAAGCTTGAGATTTATCTCACGGATGAAGACTTCGAGGTGAGTAGCGCATTGGGGGGGACAGGGGACGGTCATCATCATACACTGTGGCAGGGACATCCTTTCACTCAGCTACTGGGTATCTCTTGCTCTTCCTCCAGTTTGCTCTGGACATGACCAGAGATGAATTCAGTGCCCTGCCCACCTGGAAGCAGGTAAATGTGAAGAAGGCAAAGGGCCTGTTCTGAGGGTGCGGTGCCCAGGAGCTGCCGAAGTCACGTCCCATGCCATGAAACCCGAAAAGTGGATTTTTTTTTTTTTCGGACTGGTATTTTTTCCTGTTTTAAAAAAAGGGTATTTTTGAATCAAAGCTTTCCAAAACATGACCTTATTGAGTCTACTGCTTGTCCTGGAGTTGAATATGTTGTAAATGTGTAGTAGAATTCTTCGGAAACTCTCTTTCCAAGGTTCAGGAGAAATGAATAAAAATGTCTCTTCTGTTCACTGCCTGGGTGGCTGCTGCAGCCCGGACGCCCTCTCCCAGCTGCACATTGCCTTTTTTTAAACAGTTCTCTTCATAAAAATGTTATTTTGATAGTTGTGGATTCTAAATATATATATATATATATTTATATAAACACCATATAAATCAAATATGTATTTAACAAAGCAATATGTATTCAATCACTTTCAAATTTCTTTCTTTGGTGTCAAAACAATATTACATCATAGAAGAAGTCGCTTCCTTTGAGCTAGGTCTGCCGCCATTCTGTGTTCCATATTCAGGAGTACCTCCTTCAGCATTAAGTCTGACTTGTTCTGAGTACTGCTTCCGGTGCTAATACGAACAAAGACTTTGAACTTCCTGGCCTGGACTCTGAAGAATCTATGCGAGTCAACCTTTCGACCTTAATGTCACCCCAGAAATGTATAGTGCCTTGTTTTTATGTACAGTTTATATACAGAAAAGTTTGTGCTGCGTTTTTGATGCTGGTTTGGAACATTATCTACAGTTTTATTCTTGAATAGTAGAAATAAAAACATCTCAGTTTCTAATACCCATTGTAAACATTACACATGTCATTTTGTGACATAGGACCTCTGAAATAAAACTTCCAAATAATCACAATTAATTGGTTGGTTTATATTGAATTCTAAGCCTGCTCCTTTGCAATGGACAAATTTTTTTTTAATTATTATTTACTTTTGTATGTGTATGAATGTATTGTCTGCATGCAGGTCTGTGCACCTGTGTCGTGCAATGCCACGGAGGTCAGAAGAGGGTCTCAGATTCCCCTGGAACTGGAGTTCTCCTGGAATTGGAGTTACAGACGGTTCTTAGCCGCCATGTGGGTGCTGGGGATCGAACCCGGGTCCTCTGCAAGAGCGTCGGTGCTCTTAACTGCTAGGCTATCTCTCCAGCCCCGCAATGGACAAATTTTACAACTGTCAACCAAGTACCAGAATGCTGTCATTAAGTATTAACTGCTAGAATTCTGGATTTCACTTAGGGAAAGGTTTTAGACCGAGTTATAAGATTAAACAGATATTTGACTCATAAATCAGTTCTGAGTACTGTAATGAAAACATGCTTGCAGAATATCAGACCTCACAAGTTCTTTTTTGATATTTTTATGTGTATGAGCATTTTTTCTGCATGTATGTAAATACACCCAAATTATGAAATGCCCATGGAGGCCAGAGGAGGGCATCAAATCCCCTGGAACAGGAGTTATGGACGGGGTGGTTAGCCACGGTGTGGATCATGGGACCTGAATCCCCAAGTCCTCTATAAAAGCAGCCAGTGCTCTTAACCACTGAGCCATCTCTCCAGTCCTCCTTCCTCAGTTCTTCAACTGCATCTATATTCAATTTCAGGATCTTAGTGCCTTTCTCAAAGGAAAAAAATGAATGTATAAGACATTAAAATATCAAATTCAAGAATATTGGAGCACCTGCCCAGCATGTATGAGGTCTGAGGTGCAGTGCCTCGCACTGTCAAAAATTTAAAAAGACAAAGCCATGATTTTGAGCATGTTACACAGAAGGGCTGTGACTTGTTACAGCCCTTTCCCTCCTGCTTAGTCTAGTTTAACATGTCTGAAAATCACATCTGCCTTAAACTTCCTAACTTTCTCCCATGCTTCACTTTGGAACTGCACAGGGCAGGGCTTTAAGCCATTCCCGGACCCACAACTTTATGAGTGGGTGATACTCCCCACTCGCCAAGTTTTCCCACCTTGCTTTTCCTAAGAAAGGAAACAGTAACTAGTCCTCTCCCTACATCACAGGACTCTTAGCAGGGATGGACTGGAAGGCCTTTGAAAAGACCTTCTGGGGCTGACCGATGCTGTCGTGATAGAAGCTGAACAGGAAAGCGGGAGAATTAAGGGGAGGGGCTGCACTGGGGCACTAGGAAAGACAGAAAAAGGGAAAGGAAGGGATGCCAAGTGTATCCCCCAAACCGAATCAAAGAAGAAATGGGGAGCAAGGCTTCTACAGCCAGTACAGGAACCTGCTGCTGTCTACAGTGGTCCAGGGAGGTAAATGGAATCTAATAGACATGGGCTTGTATGGGGTTATTCAGAAAGAACCAATCAGAAATAGATAGAGGCTGGCTGGATAGATGCATGGGTGGGAAGAGAAGAGGAGAATAGCCTCGTGAGTCTAGGGAGCCTAGGAAGTCCCCATAGGCCATCTGGACACCCTGGGAAGCCAGTGTGTACCTGTACCAAGGCTAAGGCCTGGGACTCCAAGGACTATCTATGTACATGTCCCAGAGCCCAGAGACCACAGAACCTGGACTCTGGTTGGTGTCTGCATAGTACGAGAGAGACCAGATCATTTTTCTTTGTTTTAACTGTGTCTTCCCCAACAGACCTTTTCCATTCATTCTGTTCAGGTTTACACACCTTTCTTCTTTCGGAAACATCTTCACAGATACACCCAAAATGAGACTGTACCAGGTTAGTTGTCCTTCACCTGGTCAAAAGGACAGAGTGGACACCACAGAGAGTCACTGCACTGGCTGTGGGAACCTCCAGGGGACCATCAACTCAGTATATCCATGGCAGCCAAACTGTCCCACAGTGCTTGCAGATCTTCTGTCTGCACTTGTATTAAACGCTGTGCCCAGTGATGAGCAGTCGACCTGATGCTTGCCTCCTGAATGACACACCAGGTCCTGTAAGCAGGCTCACTTTTTACCTCTTTTCTGCTTCCAGAACGAGAGCCTTCCATGGTTCTGCAGATCCTTTTGTAGCTGCACTTGACTTTGATTCTCAAGATGACTTATAATTCCTAAAAGTTGGTACATGCTCAATTCAAACAATTCTCTGAATATTTTCTATCTTTGGATGGTTGAATCTGGATATGAAGTGTGGATACTGAGGACATTTGTGACACTTGGTAGTGTGTATTTCAGTGACTGTGCATGCATGGGTGTGAAGGCCAGAGGTCAACATCAGGTTTCTTCTGCAATCCTCCACCTTGCTTTTGAGACAGGATCTCTCCCTGAACTGATAGCTCACTGAATCAGCTAGACTGGGCTCAAAGGACCCTCCTGTCTCCGCCTCCCAGCTCTGGGATCACAGGCATGTACTGCTGAACTCACAGGATCTGAGCTCAGGTCATCATCCTTATGCCTCAAGCACCTTACCAACTGAGCCGTCTCTCCCTACCCACTTTTTGCCTCTACAAAGTAAATATACAACAGACCTGGTCGCACACACCTTTAATCCCAGCACTCAGGAGGCAGAGGCAGGTGGATCCCTGTAACTTTGAGGCCAGCCCGGTCTGCATAGTGAATTTCAAGCCAGTCAGTACTACATTGTGAAACCCTTTCTCAAACAGATAGGCAAACAAGAAAAGTAATGCACACTTCACACACACACTTGACCTTCCTCCATCAGTTAGGTTTGATGTGCTCAAACATTGGGTCAGAATGATAGATGGAGAAACACTGGAGACTCTCTTCTCCTATAACTGGCACGGATCTGCTGTTCCTCTTGGAGGATGTGGAGAACCACTTGTTTCATGGTGTGTGATACTGATCCATTGATATAGAAGGAAGGTAACAGACCAGCAGCCTCATGTCTAATAACAAACACCTGCTGCCCTGAGCTTTTCTAGCATGTTGCTGAGATTTAAAGAAACCTGCAAACCCAAGTCTGGGGGTACATGCTGGTGATCCCAGCACTCGGAGTGGAGGCACATTTAAAGGCTAAACTGGGTTACATGGTGAGACCCTAGGAACCCAAAATGGATGCAATCTCAAGTCATGGAAGGGAGTGCCCAATGCCTTACTATTCCCTCCCAGTCTCATAAGAGTTATGCGAAATGTTCTTGCCATCCTACACCATGGGGCTCTGGAAGTCCCCTAAGGACTGTATGTATCTGGAAATTGACATAAACTGTGTGCTATTAAATCTCATGGAATTACCAAATCCAGCGTTGCCATCCAAACATCATCCTGGCATTCGGCTCTCTGTGCCTCCACTTCAGTCACATCTATAACATGGGTTGATGAAAAACAGCCTGCACTACATGAGGCTGTAAGGCAAGACCATGTATACAAAGCCCTGTGCTGGGTGGGTCACAGTAGCCGTCCAATACTGCAGAAAGCACAATCTTGGAAATATTCTGACCACTTAAACTGAACCATTTGGTGACACAGGTCATGAAAGAAGATGGAAAGCCCGCTGGTACTGTGGCTGCCTCCCTGCTCGGGCTGGGGGCCGGACTCCACCAGCCGTAGCTGCGGGATGGTTATGTGGATAGGAACCCAGCTGCTGGCCTGCCATTATGATTCCACAGCAGTAGATGTCTACTGCTGGTCTCATCTGCAAGGCTCAATCACAACACTTCAGTGATATAGCACCCATGGCTTGGCTACATCTCTGGGATGGCCCAGCCATGTGTGAGGTGGAGGGAGGTGAGCCATTTGGGTGGCTCCTTCCAGCCAGCCCCCCCAGGGGGGGGGCACCCTTACGTGGAACTATCACAGCCATAGATGACTGTTACAGAACCAGTCTCTAGAAGCTAGAGAAGCAAGAGAAAACTCTCCCCCTCGCTAGCCCTTTAGCACACTGCATCCTCTCCTGACAGCCGGCTGCCTCCCTGCCCTTTAAAATCCAGATGGCAGGACTAGAGACAAGGCTCAGTGTTTAGGAGTACTAGCTGCTCATACAGAGGACCTGGGTTCATTTCCCAGCACCCACACATTAGCTAACAACCATCTGTAAGTCCTCTTCTGACCTCCATGGGCATTGCATGACACAGGTGCACTTAATGCAGGCGAAACACTCCTAAACAAAACTTTAAAAAATATTTTTCATCCCGGTGGTCCTGCACAGAGAGGGCTACTTAGAATTTTGAGAGACGAAATGATAGGTTTTTTTCATGTTCCCTATAGAAATGTGTCATCAGGGAGGGGAGTGGTTTAGAGCTCAATTCCATCACTGGAGGAAATAGCTGGACATACTTCCATGTCTATTCACAGGGGGATGCCTCTACCTTTTTAGGCTTGAATGTGAAGTCTCGACCAAAGAAGCCCATATATTGAGGCTCACCCTAACCAGCAGCAGTACTGACAGGTCACCAAAGCACTGAGTTCATCAGGTTAATACACTGAGTTCACACTGGACAGGCCATGGGGGTGGGGGGGCATGCTGGTTGGAGAAAATAGGTCTCTGGGAGCATACCTTAGAAGGCTATCTTGTCCCTGTCCATCTCCTTGCCTCTCTCTGGTTCCTGGTTGCTAGAGGTGAGTAGCTTTCCTCAGCTGTGCCTTTCTTCCATGATATTACTAAACCTTAGCACCCATGAACCCACGACCAATGCAGCCAAGTGATTGTGGACCCCTGAAGCCACAGATGAGTCAAAATAAATCCTTCGTACCTTGTGTTGTAGATTATTTTGTCATAACAACAGAAACGAAGTCTGAGGCCCTCCATGAAAGGGGTGCAGGATGACCAAACGCTTTACAGGGCTCTTCACAGAACTGTGCATAGTGGCTGGGCCAGTCCTAAGATCTCCATCAGCACCCCCCCACACACACTTCCTTCAGCCACCTCAAACAAGCACGCACTGGAAGGAAAGACCCAGAGTGTCTGCTATGTGAGCAGCTTGAGACTCATGACCTACTATTGCCCCCAAGAAGAGAGGGCCCCAGATTTACAGTATTTTTCAAAAACCCTATCACCAGACCCACGGCTGGGACCAGCCAGAGAAGGAAATACAGAAAAAGACAAGAAAAATGTTGGCTTTTAGCCTGGGGTCAAAGCGCTAAGGGCTCCAAGCCCAGCAGGTGGCGCTGTGGTTCATTGCAAAAGCTGGGGCTTCACCCAGCTCCTTTCTCCTGAGCCACAATTTCCACAGGAACTGCCAGCTCTTACGCAATGGGGTGGGATATAGGCCTTTCTCCTAAGACCTCTCTCAGGGACCACTGCACCTGATTTGTTTCCAGCACTGAGCACTTGAATCCCGCTGAGGACTTTGACGGAAAAAAGCCTCCAAGTCACATGCACAGAGGTCTGCATTGCTCTGGTGGGAGTCTTGATCAGCTCCTCGACAGAATTAGACTGCCCAGGCTCATCTTGCTGTTGGGGTTGCTGCCTCCTAGTCCCATACATTTTTCAATCTATTTTTTATTTGAGTTTTTTAACATCTTCCCTTTGTTGATTTTCCATCTATAAGAGGAAAGTGATAACCTTTGCTAGTCTCAATTAGTTACTGTCAGGCAAACGCTATGCATGAAAAGCACTAAATTCTGTTTATCAAATATTTAATTAGCCACAATTTGGAATGACTCATAACCATCCATTCAACCTGCTGAACGACCAACAAGGAATAATGGCACAATCAGATATATCATTTTAAATACAGGTTTCCTACATTTTGTACCTGTCAAGGCTATCAGCAGATTTCTGAATTAGCTTTCCAGTGAAAGCTCCCCTACTCCTCTATCAGTGGCCCAGAGATCAAAGAAACAGGCTCTCTTCCCAGTCAGCCCCCTGGCTCTTACCTCTGCTGCTGGCTTCAAGCTCCCCAAACCTGCCTGGGAATTAGCCCTCAAAGCAACAGCTTCCAGGAAGTAGGACCACAGGAAGGACTCCCACCCAGCTTCCTCTGAGCCAGCAGACCTCCTCTTCTCTGCTGTTCACTTCCTGTGGGCCATACTCCTGCCCCCTTCTACCATGGCAGTGAGGAGAAATCCAAGCGATAGCCAGAGACACACCCATGGGTAAAACCTCTGCTTTGGATTCCCTAACTAAAGTAATTTGCTTTCCAGAACTAAAAGAACCTTTTCTCTAGATTTCTGTCCTCTCTCTCCCATAGACCCCTAGTAATGGCCAGCCAGGAAAGATGCTTATTCATCGCCTAAATTCTTTAACTGAGCACTCACAGGTTACCCTAGAAACAGCCAACTACAGACCAAAAAGGGAAATTACGATATTCTCCCCACCCCTTCCTGTGAAAACTATAAGAAGGAGCTTGCACTCTGCCACACGAGGGCCTGAACTTCTCTCAGAGCCCCTCTATGCTGCTGTCTATCTGTCCTTCTATGACATTAACACTTTAAATAAATCTCTTACCCAAACAGAAGTCTGCTTCAGGGTCCCCCTTACAGCACAAACCTAAAACATTTCGCAGGGCTCATGGGACATATGGTCACTTTCCAAGAAGTCGCCCAGCTGCTCAGAGTTCAAGGCTGACCTGGGCATTCCCAGTTGCTTTGAAGCTCAGTCTTCAGATAAGGTTGCTTTATCTACCTCATGGCTCCCACACACCAAGAGGGCTGTATACCTACATGTGAGCCTCCAGCAGCCAAGTGGGTTTGTTCTCATTCATCCATCCATTCTGAAATATGTATAGATCACATTGATCCATGTGACATCCTGGCAAAATATAATATTCAAAAATTAAAAAGCAGTGCCTTCATACAGACAGCTTTGTGTGATTTTGGCTCCTCTGTGGAGCAGCATGAAGAACAAGGACAGACAGAGCAGGAGGCCGCAGAAGATGGCAGGAGGTGGAAGGATGGGGGATAAAGAGGAGAAAGAGAGGGGAGGCCGGGAGGGAATATGTCTCTGCCCACTGCAGGCCCCAGAGCAGAGGTCACCCTCTAGAGGAATTGGGCAGGAATGACCAGAGGCGTCACACCCAGAAGCTACTGGCTGGCCCTGCACAGGCTGGCTGTCCCTCAAGGCTGCTCAACAGCTGATTTCCATGGCGCCTCATGATGATTTCATGTAAGCATCAAGTTGTTGACGATGGAAATGTTAGTTCCTCCTTCTTAGGCTAGGAGGAAAAAAGACATGCATAGATAGACATGGGGAAGAGAGTAGAGTAGAAAAGGGAAGGATAGGATAAAATTTCAAAATTATATTAAAAACTGTTTAACATCGAGTAAGGTGTGGCTGCGCACTGCTGCCGGCAGACATTACTCAGATTCTATCGGTTTCCTGGGGTAGAGCATTACTTTAGAGTCTGGACCTAGCCGATACTAAACTGTAAGTCAGACTTGGCAGTACTCCCTAGGGCATGAGCTGCTGAGCATGTGCTCTGGTAGAAGGCACCTTGTCATCGCTGGGCCTCACCTCCGAGTTTAGGAAGGCTAATACTTCTCCTAGAAGCTGACATTCTAGAAAAGAACAGAGACAGGGGAAGTAACCAGTTACAACATTGTGTGGTTAATGCTACATTTGTCAGCTCATAGAGGGGCGCAAAAGCATCTGCCGGAGTAGGCACTTCACAGGTGGGCAGAGTTCATCAGGAACCTGAGAAGCCGGTGGAGACAGCAGTTCAAAAGGCAGCTCCCTAGATCCGCCAGCAGAAGGGCCGGTCTCAGGGCTAGATAAGTCTTGACTAAAGAACAGACTCTCTCTCCTGCCCTAGCCAGAAAGTTCGAATTTTACCCTGGATGTAATAAGGAATCATTGAAGTCCCAAATGAAAAAAGAAGGATCGATATTTTTGTGAACCCACCCAGTTCAGTGGTCACACCTGTGACCCCAGTGTCTCAGGAGCTAAGCCGAGGGTCATTTGAGCCAGGGATTTCTTCTTCCTTTCTTTTCCTTTCTTTCTCTTTCTTTCTTTCTCTTTCTTGTGTGTGTGTGTGTGTGTGTGTGTGTGTGTGTGTGTGTGTGTGTGTGTATACGCCTGCCCACTCATAGGAAATGAGTGGAAATCAGAGGACAAGCTCTGGTAGTTGGTTCTCTTTCTCCCACGTGGGCCCCAGGGATGGAACTGAAGTCATCAGGCTTGGCAACAAGTGCCTTTACCTGCTGAACCTTCTCACCAGCACCGTGAGCCCAGGATTTCAATGCCTGCCGAGGCAGCACCCAATGCTAAATAAATGAGTGCACACATACCGCACATGCCTGCCAGTAAAGGTGAAGACCAGTGTAGCTGAAGGTTGAGGGATGCATTGGAAGGATCGAAGCTATTTAGTCAGGTAGGTGGGTCATGAGTCTGTTGCAATCTAGGTAGAAGGCCAAACTGGTGTGGGGTGACCACAGGGTAGCCTGACAAGCCGTAGGTCACATGCCCAGGTTGCAAGGACACTTGGCAAGCCAGGCCAACTGGTTCTCCACTGAGTCCTTTTGTCTCCCGCCCATCAGAAGACCCCCAGATCAGTTGCATGAAGAATGATCAGGCCAAGAAGAGAGAGTAGGATGGCAGAGGCCTGGGCACTGGGGTGCACATGCAGGTCTGCAGTTACCAGATCGGTTGGCATCAGACTCATGACAACTTAACTCCTGCATTCCTTCAATAAATCAGCACTGGAGATCTACTACCTGCCAGGCTTTCCCTGAACTCCTGAGGTGGGAGATGAACAAAGCAGAGGCTCTCACAAAACTGCACTCAGGTGAGAGAGGGGAAAGGCAGGTGGAGTCCAGGCTGCGGAGGAGTCAGCCCAGGAAGATCTGGAGCAGGTGTTGCAGGTAGCAGTTCTGCTGTCTTGGAACTCACAGGCAGCCTGTGCAGCCATAGTGTGGGAGAGAGGAGGTGAAGAGAGAAGATAAGATTGGGATGATGGGGAGAGGGCGTTCTGGGATTTAACTAAACTACCCAACTACAAAGACAAGCTTGGTGGTTCTCACCCGTCACCCCAGCATCCAGGAGGTACATTTATCACTTCAAATTACTGTGACAAACACTGACCAAAAGCAACTAGAGAGAGGAAAGGGTTTGTTCCATCTTACAGGTTACAGTCTGTCATCAAGGAAACTCAAGCAGGAAGCACGGGCCGAAGCAGAGACCATGGAGAACACTGCTTCCTGGCTTGCTCCCTTCACAGCCCAGGCCCACCTGCCCAGGGACAGCACCACAGTAGGCTGCGCCCTCCTACATCAGTTACCAATCATGATTGTGTCTCACAGACACGCACACAGCCCAGTCTGATGGAGGACAGTCCTCAGTTGGTATCCCCTCTTCCCAGGTGTGTCTAGGTTTATGTCAAGCTGATGAGGACTAACCAGCACAGTGGTAGACCTTCAGGAGATGGGGCCTATTGAGAGGCCCTCAGGTCACTTTGACCTGAATTCAAGGTCAGCCTTTGCTACATAATGAGCTCCAGGCCAGCTGGGCTACAGAGTGAAATGGTATCAGCAAAGGCCCCAGAAGATAAAGTAATAGAAGAGAATTCTCAGCCTCTAGCAAGCTGGTGTTCCCTCCAGCAGCTGGAGACAGGCCCCAGCCTTCCTTGTCACTCTTGCCATACTCTTGTAAACAGTCACTGCGTACCAACCTACCTACCACAGTTTCAAGGTGGTTCAGGGAGAGAGCCGCATCCCTCTGGTCTCCATAGACAGTACGGCCTACCACAGCGTGTGGAGGACACTGTGCTGGCAGAGTAGAAAGCTCTGCTGGTTTTGTTGACTTCCTGGCTGGTATCCCCCACCCAACCACCAAGTGGGAAGCCTCAGGGTTCCCACTCTAGCCAAGAGGTGGAAATCCCATAGGACACTGAAGGACATGGTTTCTGGACTATCCAGGACTGTAATGAAGTGCCCAGGGGTAGGCCCAGACTCTGATTTTCTGAATCTTGCTCACTGTGTGCTTTGGGACACTGACTTAATCTCTCTGTGTCTCACAGTTTTCATCTGAAAAGCAGAAGTGATCATCAGACTGTCCCAGGGATGCTGGGAAAGGTGTGCATGTAGGCGCTTGGCACTGAGCCCAGCATGTAGATGGAAACCCCGTGTCAATGAAACATTGTTCATCAAGTGGCTAATGGAACTGAAAGCTGTATGGACAGCTTTCAATCATGACTCAAGATGTTGATGGCTTCATCATTTTAGTAAACATTTTAAAATCTTTGATAATAGCAGCCCATCAAACTGGAGAGGATGGGAGGGGGAGGCCCTATTGGTGGGTATATAAATGGGTTCCTATCTCTTTAAGAGCAGTTGGATGATATTCACCGTGAACTTAAAAATGTTCACATCTTTTGCCCAATCATTTTGGTTCTGGGGGATCTATGTGGTGGAAGTTCACAGACACCCGTGAATAGTTTTGCTACCAGAACAATGTGTTTTACAACAACCGCTAACTGGAAGTGGCCAGCTAAGGAGTGTATATGTGTGTGTGGGCGGGTTAGGTACATGTGGGTGTGTGTGCACATTTGCCTGAGGCCATAGGTCAATAATGTGTGTCTTCCTGGTCACATTCTGTTTTTTGAAACAGAGTCTCTCACTGAACCTGAAGCTTTTCTAGCTGGCCACTGAATGCTGGTCCCCTTCTCATTGCCCTACTCCATACACTGGTCACTGATGTGTGCTATGGCATCGGCTTTGATGTGGATGCTGGGGATCTGAACTCAGCTCCCCATGCTGTGTAGCAGGCTTTTTACCAACAGAGCCACCTCCTCCTCAGCTCAAAGATACTCTTTTAAAGTTAGGATGATATCGACAAGATATATGTAATTATATGTAATCATAAATGTATAATGTTCTCTTAACAACTAGAAGAATGCATATAGCATTTCATGAGGAAACTAGGTGACAGAAATTTTATGTAAATGATCATAATGATATAAAAAGCAGGTGCCTAAGATTCTATAATAAACCAAAGTGTAAGTTCTGTGTTCTCTCGAACGGGAGATAACAGATGGTTTCACTTTCCTTCCGTTTTATTCCTTCTACGGTTCTTTGACTCTTGTGTAAAATGAGAGTGCACAATCTTCCCAGAAAGAAGAATGATACAGTATTAAAAGCCAGCCCTGTAAGCAGCTTCTGAGATGGGTGACCTTCAGCATATCACTAAGCTGGTTACTGGCCCCTCTGACCTCAGTGGTCTTCTGTGAAATGGGTACACCAGTCTGCACCTGTCTGAAGGCAGTTGGTGGAACCAGGTGCTGCTATATGAAACATTTTCCAGCCCTGGCAGTGTCCAGTCTCCTTTGGGGACCACTTCTCTGCAGGTGTAGAAATTGGTAGTAGTTAGGAGCCGCTGGTTGAAGATCGAGGAGCACAGAGAGGCACTGAGCAGGTGACGATAGAGCCCCGATTCAGTTGTTGCAGCTGCCCTGGCCCAGCCAGGCCTACCCAGCCAGCTCTCAGTGGGCGCTTTGAAAGAGCTGGCCCAGGCTCTGTCCTTTCTTGTTCCCCGCTGTCACCCTGCCAGCCTTGTCACCATAGGGCCATTTGATGCTGGCTGTCGTTGGCAGGGACACATCTGCAGTTCTCTTCCACTAAAATACTTCCAGTGTAAAGGGCCACGCTGGCGGAATTCTGCATCCTTCCTGCCCCCTCTCTTCTCTGGGTATGAGTCAGAGGAAGACGAAGTCCCCTATTATGAATATTCCATCTGGAGACCAGGAGCTGGGGTGGAAATGCAGAGTCACTTGGAGCCTAGTGCCACAAACGGGCTGTCCCAGGCACATGGGGTTCAGGAATAAACAAGTGTGGACTCCCACAAGTGGCTGGCTACTTGGAATTAGCAGCCAAGGGCTCATCCTGAGGGTTGTTCTAAGCAAACGTCATGTCAGGAGCTGGGACAAGCCAGAGGTCTTGACACCCTGCCCTGCTGGTTCCTGTGAGACAGGCCAAGCAATTGTGGGTGGAGTCAGACCCCTTCTCAGCTTTGTCATTAGTAGTGTGGCTCTAGGAAAAATGACCCAGTCACCTTAAGTACCAGTTTTCCTATGTGTTAGTCTCTCACAAGGGACTGGACTGTGGATGAAATGAGACAACACAGTGTTTACTCCATGTCTGGCACATGAAGGAGCTCTATCAGTGCTGAACTGTTTTCACTATAAAACTCTTCAATGGATTCAACATCCTTATGGGAAGTGAGAAGGAAGCCAAAGCTCCAACCACATCCCTACCTTTAGGGAGCCCGGGGCCAGCCCCAGGAAACAGTTAACCATCAAAGCAGCTACTGCGGAATTGCAAAAGTGACCAAGAGGCGGCAGCCTTGCTGTTTATTTAGACAGCAACTTTCTGGAAGCCACCCAGACACCCAGCAATCCCGTAATGACTAAGCAAGCCCGGAGCCTTCTCGTGCCAGACCACTGCAGAGCCGTTGGAAAAGGCGGGCACGCCGCCCATGTCCATACATGGAAATGTACCTCTGAAATAAAAGGTTTTAAAAGAAGACCACAAAGTGGCATGCACACACTGTTTCCTAAGATGTGTAAATTCATGTGAAGCCTCCCACAGAATCCAAGAGAAAAATGCGGCGGCAAGGAAATTGCAAGACGTTGGTGCACCTGTGGTCAACTTCCCCGACAAGCTGCTTATGCAGCTAGTGTTCAGGAGAGCTAAGGGTACGACTCCGTTCCCAGAAAGGAGTGGGGTGGAGAGCTTCCCCGAGGTGATGGGGCTTGACCAAAGGGGGAAACACTTTGGGATTTGAATAAAGGGGACAAAGTTGTCCCAGTGAGACCAGTTGTGTTCCCCTCTCTCATCAGTCTCTTCAGCTAAAGATGGCGAGATGAATGCTCTTAAGGGCAGTAGGGCAGCATCAGGAAGGACACAAGAGCTGGAGTATGTATCAGCGGTAGAGCACTTGCCTACTGCGAGCAAGGCAAGCACTGTAAGAAGTGCAGGGGGTGAGGGGTGGCAAACAATCAATTAAAATCCTAACTCTAAGGCCTGGAGCAACTTTTGAAAGTTCTAGAAGCCTCCAGTTCTTGTTTAGAAAATAGGGGACCCACTCCAGTCCCAGGGGAATCCGACGCCCTCTTCTGACCTCCATGGCATTGCATGACACGGGTGCACAAACCTACATGCAGACAGTACATTCATACACATAAATAAATAAATAAAAATTAAAAAAAAAGAAAATAGGGGACCCTGTCCCACCTGCAGATGTGGAGGACCCCGTCCCTCCTGCAGATGTGGAGGACCCCGTCCCTCCTGCAGATGTGGAGGACCCCGTCCCTCCTGCAGATGTGGAGGACCCCGTCCCTCCTGCAGATGTGGAGGACCCCGTCCCTCCTGCAGATGTGGAGGACCCCGTCCCTCCTGCAGATGTGGAGGACCCCGTCCCTCCTGCAGATGTGGAGGACCCCATCCCTCCTGCAGATGTGGAGGACCCCGTCCCTCCTGCAGATGTGGAGGACCCCGTCCCTCCTGCAGATGTGGAGGACCCCGTCCCTCCTGCAGATGTGGAGGACCCCGTCCCTCCTGCAGATGTGGAGGACCCCGTCCCTCCTGCAGATGTGGAGGACCCCGTCCCTCCTGCAGATGTGGAGGACCCCGTCCCTCCTGCAGATGTGGAGGACCCCGTCCCTCCTGCAGATGTGGAGGACCCCGTCCCTCCTGCAGATGTGGAGGACCCCGTCCCTCCTGCAGATGTGGAGGACCCCGTCCCTCCTGCAGATGTGGAGGACCCCGTCCCTCCTGCAGATGTGGAGGACCCCGTCCCTCCTGCAGATGTGGAGGACCCCGTCCCTCCTGCAGATGTAGAGGACCCCGTCCCTCCTGCAGATGTGGAGGACCCCGTCCCTCCTGCAGATGTGGAAGTAATATTAACAGGAAAGTGTCTTGAACAGTGCTTTTACTCTTCCAGTGACTGAAAGAAATGGGGCTATAATAGAAAAGTTCCCACTTTTGTGAGCCAGTCACTTGCCAGAGATATGAACTTACATCCTGAGTTCAGCTTCCTCCCATCCCTGCTCACTCCCCTCTCCTGCTTGTCCTGAACTGTCTGGAACTGGGGCACCCTGTCCCACCCAAGGACTGTGGGCAGACCTAGCAGAAGTCCTGTCTCCAGCCACAAGCTCAACAAGAAAGTGGGGATGGAAATAAAGCAGAGCTGCTGCTACTGCAGTAAATAGCTTCTAGAGTCCCCACAGGCACACCAGAGGTGGGTGAGCTCTCTTTGCAGAGTGTGTGTGTGTGTGTGTGTGTGTGTGTGTGTGTGTGTGCCTATCTCCTGACACAGAACTCTGAAAACTTGTTTCCTGAGTTATGGGGGGGACGGGAGTGATAGAACATCTTTGTCTAATGAGGTGACTGTCTAGCTTTAGGATGGGACAGGCTGTCATATAGATCAATTCTGGAATGTTTAAACCTACCATAGGTGTCTTGGGAGAGGTAAGGGGCTAGAGATAGAGTTCAGGGATTCAGCATCATACAAAGGCTAGGTGAGGCGGTGGTTCAGAAAGCTGCTGTGTCAGAAGCATGGCAGACCCAACTCCACGTGGCCAGAGCACTGTGCTGTGTCCCTGTGAGCCTCCTCTACAGCCTTGTCACTGCCGCTCATCTATCCTTTATGATAAAATGGTGAATGTCAATGAAGTGTACACATGAGTTCTGTGAGACCTTCTAGCAAGCTACCCCAGGAACTTGGATTTCTAAGTAGCCGTTTGGAAGGCTCAGGACCTGTACTGGCTTCTGAGGGCGTGCAATCTTGGGAGACAGAGCCCTTAAACCTGTGGGGCTGACTCAAGGTCCTGAGGAGATTGAACTGCTTTTATAGAACACACAGAAGACATCCAGAGAATCACAAACTTGGTTGTTGGTGTTGGAAAATACCCTACCACCTAAACAGAGTGACTGCGATGCCCAGAAGTGAAGGAGATGTCACAAGTGGATTACAACTCATGAAATACCCCAGGCAAGGGCCAGACAGGGGTCATGGACAGGTTTTCAGAAAACTTTCCTAAGGTCTACCCAGGCCTTCCTTCTGCTACTAGGAGATTCCAGCCCATGTTTGCCCAACAGCCAGGTCGCCTGATGTCTTAGTAAGTCAGATGCTTCCAAACATTCTTTTTCTAATACTTTGTTTTTCTATTAGTTTAAATATTTACATGTATGAATATTTTGCCTACATGTATGTAAGTGTACCTGTGCAGGGAATGTTCAGTGAGAGAGACAGATCTCTTGGAGTGGGAGTTAAAGATAGTTGTTAGCTGTCATGTGGGTGCTAGGAACCAAACTTGGGTCTTCTTGAAGAACAGCCAGTTCTCTTAACTACTCAGCCATCTCTCTAGCCCCTGCTAGTTTCCCTGCCTCCAGGAGGTCTCATTATATTCTTCCGCCTCCACCTCTCAAGTAGCTGACATATATTATTCTATCCAGTTTAAAATTTTAACTCTTGGGGCTGGAGAGATGGCTTAGCGGTTAAGAGCTCTGACTGCTCTTGCAGAGGACCTGGGTTCGATTCCCAGCACCCACATGGCAACAAGAATCATCTTTAAGCAGGGCATGGTGGCTCACACCTTTAATCCCAGCAGAGGCAGGCAGATCCCTGTGAGTTCAAGGCTAGCCTGGTCTACAGTGTGAGTTCCAGGCCATCTGGGACTATAGGGAGACCCTGTCTCAAAAAAAAAAAAAATTAATTCTTATTTCATCAATATTGTTGATTCATTAAAAAACACTAGATTATCTACAGGCTTTACTATTATTTTGA
Organism: Rhizomys pruinosus; assembly: GCA_009823505.1. Classification (NCBI taxonomy): domain Eukaryota; kingdom Metazoa; phylum Chordata; class Mammalia; order Rodentia; family Spalacidae; genus Rhizomys; species Rhizomys pruinosus. Next base: position 300,059 of record VZQC01007130.1, read on the forward strand.
GTTTCTTTTTTGGTCTTTTTCAAAAGGTCTCCCTGTAGCCCCAGCTGTCCTGGAACTCACTCTGTAGACCAGGCTGGCCTTGAACTCACAATGAACTCACAAAGATCCGCACTGCCTCCCTACCCAAGTGCTAGAATTAAAGGAGTGCACCCAAGCCCGGTCTCTTTTTTTTTTTTTATGTTTGTATGAGTGTTACTGTCTGCGTGTGGGTTGTGCACCGGTGTCATGAATGCCGGAGGCTCAGAAGAGGCGTCGGATTCCGCTGGAACTGGAGTTCTCCTGGAATTGGAGTTACAGACTATTTCAGCCGCCATGTGGTGCTGGGGGATCGAACGGGTCCTCTGCAAGAGCAGTCGGCGCTCTTAATCCATAGGCCATCTCTCCAGCCAGAAGTATCTTTTTTTTTAATAAACTTTTTTTTGTCTTCTTTTGAGACAGATCTCACTTGTGCTCCGGTAAACTCACTTATGTCAGGCTGCGCTTGAACTCACAGAGATCTGCCTGTCTGTGATCTGCTCGAGGCTAGTCTTTAACTTGTTTTTTTTTTTTTTTTTTTTTTGGTCTTTTCGAGACAGGGTCTCCCTGTAGCCCCAGCCATCCTGGAACTCACTCGTAGACCAGGCTGGCCTTGAACTCACAAAGATCCCCTGCCTCTGCTCCCAGTGCTAGGATTAAAGGAGGCGCACACCATGCCTGGCAGCAAGATTGTCAAGTATTTTTAAGTTCTTTGTTTTTTTAGTTTATGGTGCTATATGCCAAATCCAGCGTCTTGTGCATGCTACACCAATAACTTATTGCTGAGTTACATCTCCAGACCATAACAAATATGTTTAGTTGGTTTTTTCAAGTAAAAGTTGGTGGCCAGAGACATGGTGCAGCAGTTAAGAGCACTGTCTGCTCTTGCAGAGGACCTGGGTTCCATCCCAGCACGAACATGGCGGCATTAATAACTTCATAACTTCAGTTCCAGGGAATCTGATGGCCTCTTCTGACCTTCTTGGGGATTACTTACATACATGCAGGCAATACATAAAGTAAAAATCATTAAAACATTAAAACATTTATTAATTTATTTTTTGGTGTTTTCGAGACAGAGTCTCCCTATAGCCCCAGCTGTCCTGGAACTCACTCTGTAGACCAGGCTGGCCTTGAACTCACAAAGATCCACCTGCCTCTGCCTCCCAAGTGCTAGGATTAAAGGCATGCGCCACCACGCCCGGCTAGCTTTAACTTGTTTTAAAGAGAGGGTCTCGTGTATCCTGGGCTGACATCAAACTCCTTGTGCAGACCAGGATAACAAACGTCTGATCCTCCTGCCTCTACCTCCAGAGTGCCAGGATCAGGAACTACAGGCACATGCCAGCTTCATGTGATGAAACCCAGGACTTCCTGCATCTAGGCAAGCGTGTTGCTGACTTAGCTGCATGTGCAGGCTTGATTGTATCTTTAAATAGGGCTCTTCTGTATGCTGGTGGGACTCAGCTCTCTCGTGGCTTGTCCCACTGGGAAACCACCCCAGTATCCAGCAGAACCAGACTTAGAAACCCAATGTCACAGTGCTTCTTTGCTCTCCTGTGTCTGCCCCTCATCCCATCCACTCTCTGCTTGATTCCTACTTCAAACCCACAGTGTCCAAAATATAATGCATGCTCTCCCTGCCTCTCACCATCGCCCCGTGCACCTGCTTCCAGGTCTTTACATCATCGGCACCTACTATTGAGGTCACCCAAGCGAGAAACCTGAGATTCATCCCTACCACTGCCTTTCGAGCTGCATAGAGCAAGCCATCTCCAAACAAACAACCAGATTAGCTCCTAAATGACTCATAATCCATCCACTACCCATAACCCACTGATGCTGTCTCAGTCTAGGCTGCCCTTGCCTCTCACTGGGCCATGCAGTGGCCTCCTCTTAGACTGGGTTGGCTTCTTCCAATCTGGTCACCACGGTGCTTCTATAATGATCCTTGCAAAATGGCTATCTGATCACAATGGCTCTTTAAAGCCCTCTGAGGGCTTATTTCTCTTAGAATAAATACCAATTCTTCCACAAGTCTCCAAGGCCCCTGTCCAGACGAGCTCCATTCTCTGCGCTCCACTATACTGCATCCGTTCAGTCCCCCACACCTTGAAGCTCTCACACAGGCTTCGAGCATGCTGTTCCTGCATCTAGATGATCAAATGCCTCCACAACTGCCTTCATCCAGCCAGCCTGGTCGCCTTCAGATCTTGGCTCCAACATCATTTCACTAAAAGCTTTCTCTGACTGTTCAGTCTAGACTGTTCCTTTATAATATATTCTCTTTTAACCTATTCTTTTCCTACTTTGCAATCATGCATTATTAATGAGATTGCTTGATTGACTTCCCTGTTTATTATTCTACTCTAGCATAGAACACATTGCCTAATTAACAGGACTTTTTTTTTTTTGAGACATGATCTCACTATATAGCCTTGGAACTCATTATGTAGACCAGGCTGGCCTCAAATTTACAGAGATCCTCCTGCCCATACTTCCCAAGTGCTGGGATTAAAACCATGTATCACCATGCCATAGTAAGTCTTTCTAAACAAGTACTGATTTCATGAATGAATGAATAAATGAGTGAGTTAAAATACTGTGGCCTTGGGACTGGAGAGATGGCTCAGCAGTTAAGAGGACTGGCTGCTCTTGCAGAAGACCTCAGTTTGGTTCCCAGCACCCACATGGTGGTTCACAACCATCTGTAATTCCAGTTCCAGTAGAGCCACCACTTTCTGACCTGTGCTGGTACTGCATGCTTGTGGTACATGCACTGAAATACATATATATGCAGATAAAACACTCATACACTAAAAGAAAAATTGGAAAATAAAATAATAATACTGTGGCCTTGATTCCTCATTTAATATTTTGTGATTTATGATTTGGTAAAAGCCACGGTTTTGGACATCCGGTGGGATAAATCGTCATTGGGGTAGAGGCAAGGACATCAGCTATGAATGTTGTCTTGCAGATGTGTGGAGCCAGGCCAGGGCACCTAGAGATGCTGTGGACTTTCAGGCATGGAGTACAAACAGCTCTGAAAGTCAGCCTTGTCCTGTTTATGTCCTGATTCTCTGGAAGTGGCTTTGAAAGAAGTGGGGGTGGGGGTGGGGTTTGGTTACCACCGGTCAAAAGGTTCCTTTTGGCATTTGTTTGGAGATTCAAAGAAACAAAGCACTTCGGTGTTGCGTGGTTATGTCTTCGTCAGGCGCCTTTCCAGGACTCACATTCTAAAGGTTCCACAGCCCCCAAAATATAACCACTGGAGACGAAGGATTCAAAACAAGTCCCTGTGGGGGACATTTCAGATCGAGCAACAGAAAACCATCCTTGCTCTAATGCCCATCCCATCTCTACTGAGGATTGGGGGGGGGGCATAATGCATTACAGAACCCCAAAGCAACCACCAGGGTTCTAAAGAGCTAAGAAACCAGCAACCTGAAGAGGGGAAGTGGCTGTTTAGTAGAAGACAAAACAGTGGCGTCAACTGTCTGAATTTGCCACTCTGCTGTCAGGAAAGGCACTCACGGTCTGGATGTGACTGACAAACCAACGGACCATAGCTGGCATGCAAGAGTACACCACAGACACACAGATGACCATGACTGGCATGAACCAGTACACCCACATAGATAGATATGTATGAGCATTCACACCCACATGGATAGAACATGGCTGCCATGTACGAACATATACATGCATAGGGATAGACCAGGGCTGGAATGAACCTGTACACCTACATGAGTAGACCATGTCTGGTATTTGTCTTTATACACACAGGTAGATCATGCTGGCATGCCTGTGCACCCCTCCACATATAGATGGATCATGGCCAGTGTGTGTATGTGTGTCCTTTCACATAGATACTTATAGGGCATGGCTAGAAGACATGCATACACTAAAACACACCTCCTGCCATAGCTTCTGCCTGAGGGGATTCAGAGGTGTAGAACTGGCTCTCCGGGAGTGCTATGGTCTGGGTCTCCTGAAGGCCTTTATAATCAAGGCTTAGTCACCAGTCTATGGCAGTGTTGGGAGTTGAGGGACAGTTCAGAGGTAGGGCCTAGTGGGAGGTCTTCTAGTCTTTGGGAACATACCCTTGAAGGGGACTTTGAGACTCCAGCCTCTTCTCCTGATTTCCTTTCTGCAGTCAGCCATAAAGTTTGCCTTGTGTTGCAATCTTATCATGATGTACTGGGCTGCCACAATCTCAAAGCACTGGGCCCAGCTGGTCATAGACTGAAACTTCCCAAACTGTGAGCCAAAATAAACCCTCTTCTTTGTAAGCTTGGAGACTTTGGTGCAGCAATAAGCTGGAGACTGAAGGTGGGCCACACGGGGATCACCAACTTCAGCTTCCCAAGCTGGGCTCCTAGGGTCTCTACACACAAGTCCCACGCTCCCAGACGGGCACAGTTAACTCCTGGTTTCCCTTGATGGTGAATGGAGAGATGAATTAGCATATGTTACTAGAACTTAAAGCTATTTTGTCATCATTTTCTCTAATCTGTGATGAATTAAAAAGCAAAGCACCTAGTACCCTTCTCACATCACTTTCAGGAGCGGTTCCTCCGTGACATGCCTACACCCAGCTAACCCTGACTTCCCTTTCCTGCTTTGCCCAAGAGCCCTTTGATCACCAATAGAAATTCTGAAGTGCTGAGCATGCGGCTCCATGGTACAGAGGTCCTGGGTTCAATTCCCAGCACCCCCCAAAAAAACACCTGCTACCCTTCCCCTCCTGACTATAAAAACTCAGACTATGCTACAGTCCAATATGTCACATAAATCTTTGTAGACTTTATTAGAATTCTGGGGCCAGCGAGATAGCTCAGTGGGTTGAGACACTTGCCGCCAAGCCTCATCATCCTTGGGACCCATAGGTTGGGAAGAGAACTGGCTCTTCAAGCTGTTCTCTGACCTCCGCACATGTATGGTGGCACATGCATGGCACGAGCAATCAACCAAACAACTAACCAACCTACCAACAAATGTAAAGTAAAAAAAAGAATTCTGGTAACCTCACTGGATAAATTCTTTTTTTTTTTTTTCATGTATGAATGTACTATCTGCATGTAGGTTTGTGCACCCGTGTCGTACAATGCCACAGAGGTCAGAAGAGGGCGTCAGATTCCCCTGGAACTGGAGTTCTTCTGGAATTGGAGTTACAGACAGTTCTCAGCCACCCCTGCTGGGGATCGAACCTGGGTCCTCTTCAAGAGCAGTTGGCACTCTTAACCGCTAGGCCATCTCTCCAGCCCCTGGATAAATTCTTTTTTTTTTCTTTTTGGTCTTTTCAAGACAGGGTCCTGGATAAAATCTTAAACAATCACATTGCTTCTTTCTTTCTGATAACAAATCTAATATTTGTGTGTTTATTAATCAACGTTCAGAAAAGCACAAAGAAGAAAAATTGAAAAAATCACTATATTTCACTATTCAAAGACTGTCATTATTAATATTTTGTTGAGTCTTTTCCTCCAAGCATATATATACATATATATATATATATATATATATACATATAATGTATCATGGGATAAATATATTACATCAATAAATCCTAGAATTTAATCATCTTATTGAGCTACTAATTTCAGACTTGGCCTTGAAATCAGGCCTTTACAGGAATATTAATTGTTTGACAGCCAGATCCTATGTGACGACCTAGATTTCACAGCTCCTTCTAGATAAGTTGATGCATTTTGCTTTCTCATCAAGAAAGATCTGTAAAGCACCCTACAGTGCAGCTTGATAGCTGTGTTTCCTTACATCTCATGGATGTTCTGACACTTAGCAAATCCTGTTGTGCCAGACATTGGTTTTGCTCCAAATGCAGGCAATGCACTCATACACACAAAATAGAAATAAATAAAATATTTTTTAAAAAGAAACAACTCTATTTTTTTTCCTTAGGATAAATTTGTAGAGATGAAATGGTTGAGTCAAAGGATATAGGACAGATAAAATAGATAGATAGAGATAGACAGATAGATAGATAGATAGATAGAAGATTAGATAGAGAGATGGAGATGTATGAGCATATATATTATTAATACTAATTATCCAGTTTTCTTTCTTAAGTGCTGTAGCTTGATGTTCCCTCCAAATTCAAGTTGAAATGTAAAAGGCATTTACATGATATTAGGAGGTTAGATGGTTCAGAGGCAAATGTGATTAGGGCAGGCCCTGAACCCTGTGCCTTTATTCACTGTATTTCAGGGTGGGTTCATCATCACGGAAGTGGGTTATGTTATCAGGAGAGTGAATTCCTGATGAAAGGCTGACCTTCGCCTGGCCTCCCTCTCTCTCTGATGCTAGTTTGCCGTTAGGCCACGCTGTCTGTGCATTGCACTCCTACACATCCCAAACTCCAGATCCATGAACAAATGAACTTCTGCTTTGTGCAAATTACACAGCTCGGCCTGTGGTATTTTATTGTAGCGTCATAAAATGGGCTGAGCTCCATTAACGGTGTCTCTCACAAACAATATCTTCTTCCTCAGACACTTGGCATCAGTGAATGATGGCTTCTTCTCTCCTGGCTCTTTAATTTGTTAGTTAATTGTAGTATTAGAGATTGAAATTAGAGCCTTGAACATGCTAAGTAAGCAGGCTGCCACTTGAGCCGTGTTCCTAAGCCCCTTTTAAGTTTTTTTTTTTTTTTTAACTATTTTAAGACAAGTGTGATGGTTAATCTTGGTTGTCAACTCTATTGAACCCAGGATCAACCAAAAGACAGGACTCTGGATATGTATTCAAAGGTATTTCCTGGAAGGATTAATTAACTAAGGGAGGAAGACTGTCCCCCCCAGAGCGGGTAGGCCGGTAGCCCCTTCCTATGGTGGCCCAGATGTAAAGCAGTCTGAGGGAAAAGCTGTGCTGCTTGTCTGCCTGTCTTTCTTTCCTGCCAGTGAGTGCATCATCCTGTTGCTACCACTGACCCTGGAATCCAGCTTCTTCCTTGGCTGTCCAACACAGCCTGAAGAGCAGTGGCAGTCTAGAAATCCTCCAGGCCCTCGGTGCCAGATTGGGAGTGCTAGACCACGCAGCCCTATGGACTAAGCAGCTCTCTGGTTTCCAGCCTCTCCAGTGTACAGACAGCCAGTTTTGATGCGCATGACTCATATCATGTAGCCAATCTAATAAGTTCCTTTTGTAATATATATTTACTCTGTTGATTCTGTTCCTCCAGAGAACCCTGACTAATATAATACAGTCTCACGAAGTTGCCCAGGCTGGCCTTGAACTTGTTCTGTAACCCAGGTAAGCCTTGTTATCTGTGGTGCTCCTCTGTCTCAGATTCCCAAGTAGCTGAGATTACAGGCTGGTGCCACTAGGCCCAGTGCCCCTCTTTAATTTTCAATGTAAGGATAGCTCATATCGTGCAAGCCATTGCCTCCTGAGCCTACAGAGACATAAGAACAGTGACTCTGAAATGGCCAAGGAGACAAGGGGGCAGATTTCAGTGCAAACAAGGTGAAAGAAGGTCTGTGTGGCTTCCTTGGGCTGGGCAGGCTGAGGGGTGCCCATGGAAGACCTGCAGAGAAGAAAAGCAATTGGTCTGCCCTATGCCAAGATGAAGATCTACTGCCCCAGTAACACAGCTGGGACACAGTCGAGTGGCCAAAACAAGAAAGCCCTGACTTCTCTGACTCTAGATGGGCCAGGACTGTGCCTCTTTCAAGGTGAAGACGTGGCATTTGAAATTCACCAAAACCCACACTGCTTCTCGTGGGTCCTTCATCTAAAAAGCCTTGTGGGATTTGGCGCACTTAGCTATCACAAGGAGCAGATCTGGAATTTAAGCACCATATTGAACGATTTCAAACTTGGCTTGTGAGCAGGACACTTCAAAGGAATAGCAATTGATGTTCCCAGCCAGACACTTCACTGAAAGCCTAGACTGCACAGATCCTTTCTGATCATGGTGACACATTACTGAGAAAGGCGTCCTACAACCTAATTCCATGAATTAGATGTCATTCATAATGACACAGCAGAAGCTGGAGTGCTATATCATAAAGCTGCTGTCTCCAGGCAAAGCCATTATTTAGTATGGACTTATGAACTGGTCATCATTCACAGGCAGGGGAGGAACTGAGGGGGCTGTTTTATCTCAGGGGAACAGGTTATATATGTGCTACTTGTTATTGCATGGATGTTTTCCCTACCAGGCATTTACCACCAGAAGGTTTTTGTTGCTCCTCAAACATCGCTCAGGGAATTTTCCCAAAGCTAGTGGTGTCGAAGGCTTTAACTAAGGTCAGCTTGTAGGAATCCCCTTTCCAGGTCCAGAATAATTTCAAAGGAGAGCTTTGAAAAGAGAGTTCTCTTCAGGTACACTTTAATCTTTTATTTCCCAAATGGAAAAATCAATAGGAAATGATATGGAGCTGGGAGTGACTTTGCTCTCCAAGGCTGGCCAGGTCAAGAGAATCTAGCTCAGCAGGTAAAGGCACTTGCCACCAGGCCTGATCATCTGGATTCTATTCCTGGGAGCCTTATAGTAAGGGAAAACCAACTCCCACAAGTTGTCCTCTGGCCTCAACATGTGCACTGTGGTACTCATGAGCGTGTGCACACGTGTGGACACACACACACACAAAAAATGAAATTTTGAAATAAGAGCTGCCGAGTGCAATGATTTCATCCTGAGTATAGAGAGACAGAGATGGCGGCCAACAGTGCCTTGGAGAACCGAGAACAGCTGCCCTGGGCCCTAGTGCGCCAGGTCCCTACAGAGAAGTTGGCAGCCTCTCTTGGTCAGCATCCTTCTCCATTGAGGATACTCACTGCTACAGGGAGAGTTCCGTTTGGAGATATTCTCCCCTGTAGACTCACCCTGAACACAGCTTGCACATAAGCTGTGCTTCCTGTCCTTGGCTGCTGCCACCAGACAGGAAGTGCCCGGCTCTGGTTCTCATACTATCAGGCTGGCGCACCCATGCTGATAACGCACACACCAGCAAGCTGTGTACTCACTCACCAGGCCCAGGCTCCTTGGGGCCACTGAGACTCTTCCCACCTGTGACTTTCCAAGCCCGAGGTTCTGGTCCTTTGGCTTCCAGACTACACAACGGCTTTTGAATCCTCAGGATCTCTTGACTCCCTTTAGCAATTCACATTTAATATTCATTGTGTAGGAAATGAATGAGTCTCACATGTCCTGCACCATGCTGTGGGGGGAGGTGGAGGCAGAGGCTTGGTCACTCCCAATAGTGTTTTCACATTCTCAAGCCTGTTAACAGACCTTGGGTTCAACAGCAGCAATTCAAGTCTGAAGTGAGCCACCCCAGATGCACCCTTGACTGAGCATGTGACCAGTTTTGTCCCTTTGGACTGAGGCAGGTTCCTCCTCTGGAAGGGAGGAATAACCTCATGCCACTGTAGCTGGGCTTTTCTAGGGATCAAAGGCAGGAATAGACCTTCACTTCACACCACTTTAAGCTCTCCGCACAGAGAGGAGAAAGCAGCAGTACCACGTGATGAGCACAGGCCAAGGCAGCGTCTGCGGCTTCCATCTCCTGTTCGTGTGGTGGGCACATTTAGGTGCTTCTCAGCCCCTCTTCACAGGTGAGGAGAGAAGCTCAGGAAGTCCGGCAGAGTTCTCACAGGCATCAGTGCCAGGGGATCCTTTGCGTGGAGCCATCCTGCACACTGCATGGTATGCAGCAGCATCCCTGTTGCCTGGCCAAGAATCACTGAAGTGGGTTGAGGTGTTCCCAGGCCAAGAACAGGGGGACCAGGCCCAGCGCCCCGGAGTGCTCATATACCCGAAGGAGACTTGTGCCACGGTTCACACATGGCCTCTCCTCAAAGGATGTCCCACAGGTGCAGGGGCCACGAGAGGGGCTAAGCGCACTGACTGCTCTTGCAGAGGAACCGGGTTCAGTTCCCAGGACCCACACGAAGGCTAGTTCCAGAGTGATGTGACACCCTCTTCTGCCCTCCATGGGCATTGCACACATGTGATGTGCTTACATACATGTAGACAAAATACTGATACACATAAAATAAAAATAAATAAATAAATAAACCCTGCAAGTTCTGTCTGATGTATAAACACCAAGGAGTTCAGAAAGGTGTTTGTGATGAGCTTCAGGCTGGGCCAGGTCAGTTGTGTAAAAGGTGGGGGTGGGCTAAAGGGAAACCAGGAAAGATGGAAGACTGTATACGGTGTAGTTGCCGAGCCTGGAGGGGCCCTCTGGTTGGGGTCTGCTATGGGAAGACAGGCAATGGAACGGGCATGGGAGAGAGGACACAGACCCGGGCGCCACCTGGGGAAGTGGAAGAGAGTCAGGCTCACAGGGCTGACTGGGGCCAGGAAGTGACTGAGAGGCACCTGCCTAACAGGTGTGAGAGACTCACCTGGAGCATCATGGTCCCGGGCCAGGAAGGAGGGCCCTTCCCTGGCTCCCCAGGCACTGCAGAAGAGGTCAGGCCGGATCACAAAGCTAGTGAGATTCAGAGTCATGGGACAGCTGCATGCCCCTCACGGAGGGGGTCCAGGCCAGGTTCTGACTTCTGGGCTCAGAAGTTAGGGAAATGACTTCCGTGAAGGCTGCTAAATACTACACAAGCCATTGTTTTCACTCAGCCAAGTAGAAAAAGCTCAGAGCTTCCACACTCTCACACCTAGTGAACCTGGCCCCAGAGACAGCCAGAAGACACCCAGTGTTCAGCTCAATCATCTATTTTCATTTTACATAGTGTGAGTCTGTGATCACATGCCCACCCGAGTGTGCGTGAGAAAGCTCCACCTGTGTGTAGGAAGATGTGCCCCAGATTTCCAGCTTGGAAGCTCTGGTGGCTTGTTAGCAAGGGTCAGACATAGGAGCAGGTGGTCCATGCATGAAATACCAGGTTGCCAGTTTAGACCACTTTAGAAAGAAATTGCTGACTCCTCTAGAGGTCCAAGATAGTACCCCCTACTGCATTCTGAGAGTTCAACAGACTTATCTTTTATTCAGTGACTATAAACAGCTTGCAGAGTTATTCACACATTACGGTTTGTTTTTTCTTTCAGAAACATTGAACAGTTGCTATGTGCCAGGCGCTATGCCCATGGTGGATTTCAGAATAAGCAAAGAATGAAAGAAGAGAACACAGAAACTGGTATGTGTCAGGGGTGTGGTGGGGGGGAGGGTGCGGTGAGCAGAACACAGCCAGGTGGTCCTGTCCTGCTAGTGGGCTCTGAACTCTGCAACCCCCCCCCATCAGGCACCTAGAATGAACCACATTCAACTTGGGTCAGGCAGGTGGCACCTCTGTACAGTCTTCAAGCTGGGAGGCTGAAGCAGGAAGATTTCCAAGTCAGCCTGAGACATCTAGCAAGACTGTGTATAAAAAAATAAAAGCACAAAAAACACCCCTTGGGAATGGGGAGTGGGTGGGTGGCTGCTCTGAGTGAGGTCCTTTCACAGCTGCTGTAGAGATAGGCAGCCAGAAGAGGGTCTTCAAGATCAGCCAGGGAGTCAGGCCAACAGCCAAGGGAAAGCTGAGGGTTTGATAGGGCACACTGGACCACGTTGACCAAAAGCCATTTGCCTGAGTCACACTTCCCTGTCCCCAAGAGCCACCTGTCCATAGGAAGTTAGCAGCCAATGGAATGTGCTTGCCGTGTACAGAGATAACCAGAAGAAGGCAGGCGCAGGACAAGAAGGGGGTAGGGCGGGCAGGTCTTTCTTTTATACTGCATCTATACAAGCTAAGACCCACCAAGGCTGCAGAGTGTGTGGGGGCCTCAGGAAGCCCCCACCTGGGTCTTCTCTCTAGCTCCACTATTTGAAATGAAAACAAATATTGAAGCAGGGCAAAGCATCGTTAATCTGGCCTCAGTCAGTGGCTCTGTGCGGGGCATCAGGGGTCAGAGCCATTTTCAGTACTGAAGGGGGCTGAGGAGAGCAAGGTTGGGGTCCTCAACAGGGCATAGAGTCTTCAGCAGCTGAGAGCCTTTGGGATGTGACAATTAAATGTGACCACGGCTGGGAGCCTGTGTTATCTGGCCCAAGCGAGCAGCCTGTGGCTTGTCGTTCCCTGAGGTCTAGTGACAGGGACAGCAGGACGAGATAAACTGTGACAGATGCCATTTAGGAGGGCGCCAGCCCTTCCCTGTATCACACAGAAAACCAGCCTGTCATTGCTCAAGCTCAGGCCCTGGATCTCACAGGTAGGCTGGTAGGGATTTTCCCAACAAGGAATACCTGCCCGCCTTCTGCAGCAAAGAGGTGATTCCTGGGGACAAAACAACGGGTTCTGGCCCCATCTTGCCCAGAACAACTGGAGCTGCACCCTTCCTGGTAAGTGTAGGGAGCCTGGCAGAGCTGTGCCCTCACGACCCTGGGCAGCTACGTGCTGTTACCGACCACACAAGGCAACACTTGGCAGTCACTGGTCTTCCAAACCCAGCCCATCTCCATTGAGCCCTGATCACCTATACTCACAACTACTCCAGCCTTAGAGCTACATGGAGGACAAAATGTCTGTTATGTCCCCCACATCCCACCTCTTGCCCTTTGCAGTATGAAGCCACACTTACTTTTTGACTCAAACTGTATTATATAAATAAGAATTATTTCATTTTCCAGCCATAAAATGGCCCAAGGCCTATGAGGAATGAGGGCTGGGCTGAGGAGAATGGGGAACAGGACTAATTAGAAATTCAGTGTTCTCTGCTTTTTTTTTTTTTTTTTTTTTTTTTTGCTAACGGTCAGAACGGCTCTCAGAGTAGACCCAGGGCTAGGTTCACTGGCTTCCAGTAGCTTAGCCCTGAGCCTGGCAGGAAGGGTGCAGGCCCAGTGTCTAGTCTAAGGCATGTGGGCATGGGGGTGGCTGGCTTCTGGCCTGTGGTACCTCCTCTATTGTGTCAGCTCCCATAAAAATGGAGTCCCCCCACCAGGGGGTTCTGAAGCAAATCATGGGGCCCGGAATTCTCTATGGCATTTCAAGCCTCCCTGGACCGCCTTCTCCACACCTGCCTCTAGGACATTCCAATTCACGCATTAATCTTAGCCAAGCTTATAGGTCTGAAGGCTGGGCCTGGGCAAAAGAGTGCCTGTTCTTGCTTCTTGTCTCCTTTTGATCTTAAAGCATCTTGCCATTTGCTCTGCTGAGCCTTGATAGGAAATACGATATGGGGACAGCTCTCCTCACCCCTCTTTTATCCCACCAGCACCCTCCCCACATGCAGGGTTCTTGTTCTGGAGGAAGTGGTCTATTTAAGGCCTTGTGCTATGATAGCCGCATGCCCTTCCCAGCAAGGGAGGCCACCTGGTCAGCATGCTCAGAATGCAGAGCATCAATAAGCCCAGGCCCATTTCTGTCTTCACTGCAACATTTGGAATGTCACTGAGGCCTCCCTGCTCTGGACCTGAGAACATGGCCACACCTTTCCTCTGAGTTCCTTCTTCCGCTGGCCTGGAGGGCGGGTCACCTTCTTCTTCCCCACCCTGGCTCACTCTGCTCCACTCTCCTTCTCTCCACACAGCTGCCTGCTGGCACAGAGCACTGAGGCCTACAGGTCCCCAATGAGCCTCAAAGGTCCTGTGCACAAAAAGAGAGTTGCTTATCCCTGAGCCCTTGTGTGACAGACTGGGATCATGGGCTCTGCTTCTCTCCAGTCTTGACAGCCTCTCCCTTCTCCCTTCTCCCTTTGGCCATGGAGGGATGCTTGGAGTATCATATAGGCAGTCTCAACCCTAGTGATGCACTTGCTAAAAACAAGTCTGTGAACTCCACAAAGGAAGTGCCAGAGAGATGGCTCAGAGGTTAAGAGCACTGGCTGCTCTTGTGGAGGACCTGAGTTTGGTTCTCAGAACCCACACAGAGGATGACAACAGTCTCTTATTCCAGGGGGTCCAACGCCCTCCTCTGGCCTCCTTAGGTACTGCACTTACATATAAGGAAGTAAAACACTTACAAATAAGGAATAAAAATACTAATAATTAAAAAAAAGAAGAGCTGGGTGTTGAAGAAGGACAGAAAATTTGGGCAGAGTGGAACAAGTCCATAATCCTAACACTCAGGAGACTGAGGCAGAAGGTTCGTGAGTTTGAGGCCAACCTAAGGTATATAGCAAGATTTTGTCTCAAGAAAAAAGAAAGAGGCAATGTAGATATGGAGCAAGACACACAGGGCTCAGCCCTCTGATCTCTGAACATGTGAAACTCGTTGGAAAATACAAGCAAAGCTTAGTCACCAGTTGGTCCATGGACACACGCATGTGCCTTGTGGCCAGACAGTTCCCCAGGCAGGCAGCGGGAGCTGCCATGTCTGCGCACGCAATCCATGAGCCCCATCCTGGGTCAGGAACCTTCTTCTATGTGTTGGCACTTGACCCTCACCGTGGGTTCCATGAGTGACAGGTACCATACCTATTTTACACATGTAGAAATGAATTAACTGGTTAGGATAGGAATTTGACTTGCAACTATTTAAGCAATATTTTTTATATTTATATGCATATGTTTGTGTGTTCATGTGTGTGTGTGTGTGTGTGTGTGTGTATGTGTGTTTCTATGTGTGCACAAATGCACAGGAACACTTAACACATAGTATGCATGTGGAATTCAGAAGACAACTTGTGGGTGTTGATTCTGAATCCACCATGTGGGTTGCAGGCATTGACCTGAGGTCATCAGTCTTGGCAGTATGCACCTTTACCCACTGAGAACTTTCCCATGGTTTCCCTTTATCATCTGCCCATTGGCCAGTTCCTGGGGGTGAGCTCTGTTTCTCTGAAGGGGAAACAAGAGTCACATAACCATTGATGTTTGTGTGTGCTGTGCTCTGTCTGCTGTGCTCTGCCTCCATGGACGCAGTCACAAAGGCCCCACACCAGGCCTGTGCACACAGAATCGCCCCTTTGCTTTGCTGGTTTCAGCTTCAGGGACACTGTTCTCTCCAGGACCAGCCAGGGCCTCTCCTAGAGATGGAGAACTTCATCCCAACACCCAAGGTCAACTTGTTTATTTGATCCATTCTGAGAGGAGTGAGGAGGGCAATGCTATTCAGGATTTGTTTCACAGAGGCTGGACGCCAAGTTACTGTGCTAGACCAGAACATGGTGGCCTCAGTGTACCTGCCAGGAACAATAAGCACATGGGCTGTTCTATGGTTGCCCTTCTCTGTGAGCTCCTAAATTCACTGTGTGAAGACATGAAAGGCCATCTGCTCCTAACTGCACCAAGCCTCTTTGTCTACATCAGTCTTCCTTTTTCCTTAACAGACTTAGAAAGGAAAGGGTTGGTTTTTTTTAGAGTGGTTTAGGTTCAGGAAATCTCAGCTCATGAGATATGGGTTTAACCTGAGGTGGTTGTACAGAACCCAGCTGTTGCAGGGCGTGGCATGCACTTCTCATTCCAGCTGTGGCCTGCATGCCCTGGGCTGCACTAGCAAGCGCGATCAGATCTCGAGCTCTTTAACTTTTGTTCCTGCTTCCCCAGGGGCCTCTGCTAAAATTTCAACTCCTCACCTCAGCTTGGATGGACTGGTATAAAGTTACTTTCCCAAGAAGCAAGGAGCACATTTCATGTAAAGGTGTGGGGCAGATGGAGCTGGGATTTGACAGAGAACAAGTTTCCATTCCAGCTTGCCCTAGGCTCACATGGAATGAATTCCAGCTGTGCAGCTACGGTCTTGGATTGCTCCCCCCCACCCGTCCGTGTGTGTGTGTGTGTGTGTGTGTGTGTGTGTGTGTGAGAGAGAGAGAGAGAGAGAGAGAGAGAGAGAGAGAGAAACTCCTCCTCTGTGTGCCTGGACAGTTGAGAAACAGGCACAGAGAACAGGTGGGTCAGAGCCAGATGTGAAAATCTGACTGTAGAACATGCAGCCCGGCCAAATCTCTAGAGCCTGTGGGGCAGTTCAAGAATGCTGCATAAGTGCACTCTGGGAGCCGGCCCCTGCTCCAGCAAGCTCACTCCTCAAAGAAAAAAACCAGCATCCAGAGGAGCTCAGCCCTGCAGGTGACGTCTCAGTGTCCTGGGCCAGAGCAACATCCGGAGTCTTCAACATCTCAGGAGTCTAAGCATCATTCTTTCTCCAGGTCTTGCTTTCCTCTTAAGTTAACCGGCTGGGGCCAGGAGGCATAGCTCAGCTGGGGCAGTGCCTGCTTTCCAGCATGAGATCAACCAATCACCAGCACCCATGTAAAAAAAGCTGGCTATAGTGCGCTCTTGTAATCTCAGTGGGGAAGGGTCAGGGGGGCGAGAGGGGGGGGGGATAGGAGAGGTGGAGACACGTGGATCCCTGGAGCTCACTGGCCAGCCAGCCTAGCCCAGCTGATGAACTCCAGGCCAATAAGACCTCTTATCTCACAAAACAAAGGGTTTGCCTCCTGAGGAACAACATTCAAGGTTGTCCTTCGGCCTACACCCGCATGCACACATACACACACACACACACACACACACACACACAGACCTGTATGCATGGACACAAAATGAACACACATATGCACAGACCTGCACACACACACAAGCACACACATACACATACATGCATACAGAGACCTGCACACACACACACACACAGACAAGAAGTTGGGGTGGGTGGTCTCCAGTATCCATGTCTGGTCAGACTTTGTGAAACTCCAAATCTGGCTGTAATCCTGGCAAGCAGTAAGGGCTTTCCCCAGATGCCCATCGACATGCAGGGACTTTCCTGGGCAGTACTTGACTCACTCTTTCCCATAAATGAAGGAGCCGGACACCAAGGCAGTAATGGCCACAAACACTGCTTGTTATCAGGAACACAAGTAAGCAAGTGTGTATGCTGGATGACTGGAATTCTGTTTGGCTCATTTATATGTGAGGCCTTGTGTAATCATCCCACAGAGAGTCGACAAAGCAACCAATCCCAGTATTTCTCTACAGAAACTGCTAAGCAAAGTCCTACAGATGGTTGCTGTCATAAATAGTCTCAAATACAAATCTCTTGGATGTCTCAGCCAGTTGCTCATGAGCCATAGCATGAAGAGAGTGTCCACCAGAATACACAGACCCAGGCCCTTCCAGAACCCTCTGTCAAGACTGTCTAGCCTTGCTACGCCCCTCTCCCAAGTTACCAGGGTAGCCCTAATGTATCAAGCCTACTCTTTTTTGTTTTGTTTTTGGTATTTTTGAGACAGGGTCTCCCTTTAGTCCCAGCTGGCCTGGAGCTCGCTATATAGCCCAAGCTGGCCTTGAACTCACAGAGATCCACCTGCCTCTGCCTCCGCAGTGCTAGGATTAAAGGGGTTCACCACCATGCCCAGCCAAGCCTACTTTTACTCAGGCACAGGATTGAAACAGTTCTAACAAGGAGTGCTAGTTCTTTGGCCTTCAGAAGACCTACCACACTTATGCTGACTCTTGGCTGTACATGGAGAAATTTATTTATTGTTGGGAGGTGGGGACACACACACAACATGGTGCACCTTGTGAAGATCAGAGGACAACCTGTGGGACTCACATCTCTCCTTCCACCATGTGAGCCTTGGGGATCAAACTCAGATTGTTGGCTTGGCAGCAGATGCCTTAACCTCCTGAACCATCTCTGCCAGCTCCTAAGCATGGTTTTGTGCTAGAGAGATACTGGAATCTTTCATTCATTCACTTATGTAACACACTCATCATATACACACAACAATCCAGCCAGTGCCTCTGCACCAGTGCAGAGAGCTAAACTCCTGCTCAATGAAATCCACACTGTAATCAGGAGGCAGGGATAGCTGGATTGCTAACAAACAACTCAAGGGTGTAGGCATTCTTTTGGCAGAAGCACTTTATAGCAGTTAGCTAACAGCCTTGACCCCTGCTGTTATTCTCACAGACCTGTGAAGCCTGAGCTGTCTTTGATCTCTCAGGAATGAACTTTGATCTGGAATATAGCCTGAGGTTCCCTTGTCCCAGTTGCCTGCCCCAGCCCTCAATTGTGTGTACATGATCCAGCCCGTGCATGGGTTGATATAAAAGCTTTGAGTTATAACATTAAACTTGAGTCTTCCTCCCGGACTTTCTCTATGAGTCCCTCTCTTTCCTTTCCTGTGTCGGCCTGCAGGCAGGAGACAGCCCCGAAGCTTGCAGCAGAATGAAGCTGCCAGCCTGGTTCTAGGAGGGAAGAATATCATGTGGATTGCAGCCGCACATGATTAAAGGACCAACAGACAAAAGAAGCAACCAACACCAGGGGACAGGTGGTACTTGACGGTCATCTGGCTGAGGGAGTGTTCAGAGCCTCAGTATAGAGAGAGATAGTTGGATGGTGCCTGAAATATTTGTGAGAAGCAGCAGGGACTGGGCAAGGCCTGCCACAGAAGCAAGAACTCAAGGATTGTGGGGTGAGGTGGCCAGTTATAATAGAACTGGGATGCTTACAGGAAATCATTAACCTGGGCCTCAACTCTAGAGGGAGTGAGCCATGGCCACAGAGACAGCCGAGAAGGGGTTGTGGCTGTGACCAGGACCTGGTGGTGGGAAATCAGCAGCAGCTCTGGGACTGTCCCTGCACAGTGACCTGGCTGCCTAACTCCCTTGAACCTGCCCGTTTCTAGAGCCTGGCTCCCAGTGTTTCCCACAGATTCCGTGAACTTCTGTATCTTGCTCTTCTGTTTACACTGAGCAGGGGTACCATGAAATCCAGTTTGCTACTGGGTCCGGAACATTTCAAAGGGACATGTAAAACTGGTGCCCATCACAGGAACAAGACATGTCATGCTGCTCACTAGTCTTTGAGAAATTCCCATCTCTGAGCTGGGTTTGGAGCAGGCCAATGGTTACACTGCCCATCTTCTGTGGATTCAGTTTAGTATCATCTGCACTTTGGTGGATAAAAAACCTCTGCTGGGGAGGCCCCTCTCCATCGGTCATATGCCACGGGAGTAAGATGACTCTCATATGGGAAATTGGAGAAAAGTGTAAGTCTCTCTATAACCAAATACAAGGTACCAGACTAGTGTGAAGAGCACCATTCTCAGGACTATTTCCTTTCAGTGTACATTTGCATGAGAAGAGGATCTCTCATGTATCAGCATTTAGATCCGCAGGCCTGGAAGGAAGTAGAATTCATTTAGTCAGAAAACAATCTATCCCATATGGTTGTATTTTCTATTTCTTATGAATCACCTTAACAGCTTTCTAGAAGCAAAGCATGTAAATGATTCAGCAAGTATTTGTCATTCATCCTCAAAGTGCGAGGCAGCACAGGTCCCAGGCAGATGGGAGCAAGGTGAACAAGATATGGTCCCCAAACAGTGCAATGGTCTGAGTGCCTGTCCCTTCAAAAGTCTCCTGTTGAAACTCTGACTCCCAACGTGATCAGGTTTACAGGTGGAGCACTTCAGAGATGCTCCTGAAAGTCTGCTCCTCAGATAATCCCCGAAGGTCCCTGAGGTGGTGCTTCTGGTGGAGCCTTAGGAAATGGGCCCTAGAAGGAGGTTTTCAGACCATTGGAGGTCTCACAAAAAGGAATTGTGGGTACTTGGATTCTTCTTTCTGTCTTTGGCTTCCTGGCCATGACCCGAGCAGTTTCACCCCTCCACACACTCCAGCCATGATGTGCTCCATGCAGTGGATCCAAGGAATCATGGACTTCAACCTCCAAAGCTATGAGATAGAATCAACCTTTTCCGTTTCTAAGTTGATTCTCTCAGGTGTTCCTTATAGTGGCAGAGGGCTGACTAACACCGCAATGAAGCCCCTCCCCTGGTGGGATGCCCTTTAGCAGGTTATCAGGAAGATAACAGAGCAACACTTTAGAAGATGCAGCATCGGGGCTGGAGAGATGGCTCAGTGGTTACGAGCACTGACTGCTCTTGCAGAGGACCCGGGTTCAATTCCCAGCACCCACATGGCAGCTAAGAACTGTTCCAGAAGAATCCAATGCTCTCTTCTGACCTCCGAGGCATTGCATCACACAGGTGCACCAACCTACATGCAGACAGTACACTCATACACATAAAAAATAATAAATAAATAAAATAAAAAAAGAAGATGCTGCACCAAGCAGAGGGTCAGTGATTATGGATATTAAAATGAAATGCATCAGGGATGATTTGAACATCCACCTTGCCTGAGGAGCTGATGGGTTGGTTGGTAAAGTATTTGCCTTACAAAATTAGGATATAAGTTCCATCCCCCAGAATGTACATAAAAAGCCAGGGTGGTAGGGTATATGCTTGTAATCCCAGGGCTGGGGAGGCTGAGACAGGAGGGTCCCCAGGGCTTTCTGGACAGTGAATTCAGCCTACTTTGAGAGCTCCAGGCCCTGTCTCAAACCAAACCAAACCAAACCAAACCAAACGAAACCAAAACCAAAATAAGATTTCTTACTGCCTAAGGAAACACTGATGTGAGATGACCCTTGTTGACTTTAAAGTTCACCTGTCACAAATACAGCTGACAAGAAGATACTTTGTTCAGCTGCTTGCTGCCTTCTTGGGGGTCTTTCTGAAGGCTGTGCAACTGTGTTAATATAGAGAAAACAGCAGGTGTGGGTTTGGGGGGAGCTGGGTGCCCTATGAGCCTGCCATCATAGAGAGCCAGTGTTCAGGGATTTTGGTGAAATCACAGTAGTCATCTCATGATAAAGTCTTCTCACACCATCCACAAGCCAAACACAGCTGGAGAGCTGAGGGGAGGGACTTGTACTTGTCCCTCTGGTTTTGTAGACATAGGCAGTATGTGAGTCCTTGGAGGTCACTGTGATGAATGGAGCCAATGCCAGGAACCCAGTGAGAATTTGCTACTCAGACCAAGCCCATAAAATCTCTGTGTTGTCTCTCAGAGGCCCCCACCTGTAAAGGCCCTAGCTCCCACCAGGCTGCGGGACACTTATCTGGAACAGCACATGGGGTACCGTAGAATGGGGCTCCAGTTGTACATGCCTCTTCAGGACTTTGCCTTCAAAGCGAGGTAGTGACTTTGGGTTCTGTGTAACACTCATATTAAGACATATCAAGTGTTTAATTGCTTTTGGGGTGACTTTTCCTTCTTTGTACTTAGGGCGAGGAGCATTCTGTCCTGCTGTAATGCGGCTTCTCCATGCCATCTGAAGGGCTCCTCATGGGTTCATTGCTTTGGGGGTGACTTTTCCTTCTTTGTACTTAGGAGCACTCTGTCCTGCTGTAATGCGGCTTCTCCATGCCATCTGAAGGGCTCCTCATGGGTTCATTGCTTTGGGGTGACTTTTCCTTCTTTGTACTTAGGAGCACTCTGTCCTGCTGTAATGCGGCTTTTCCATGCCATCTGAAGGACTCCTCATGGGTTCAGCCAACACAAACTGAGACTGGGGTGGTTTATTTTGCTGGCCACCCAGCAATGGTCTCTTGCTCATTCAAGGCATCTTGGGGAGCCTGTGTACACCTGGGCACACCCCAGGAAAAGAAAACAGTAGGATAATCATGGATTTCAGTTCCACTCAAACCTCCTCTCAGGTTCAGCAATCCTTGGCAAAGGGATTTTTCCAGAAGTCTAAAAGCTTGTGGAAGATATTACTTTGTTCCTTAATGATTACCAAGGAAAAGAAAATAACTCAATCTGAAAGCAGACTCATGGATTCCCTGACAGGCACATACGTATGCACACAGACAGAGACACATTGCATACATGCATGCTTATACACACATGTGTACATAGACCTATATACACATACGCAAACTATGCAGTGATGTGACCATGGATATTTCTAGGAGCCACACTGAGCCCAACTTCAGGGTTGCTAAGGATAGAGCTACAGTCACCCAGGGTTATCCATGTACTGCTCGCAATAGGAATTCACTCTCATGTAAGTGAAAGTATTTGGTTTCAGATTTTAATCTACCTTTTTGGACCTCCTTCAGCAGCTAAGTTTTTTTGTTTTTTTTAGGGAAATGACAAATTGCATTGCCTTTGGCAGAACCAGCTCCCACCCCGTCCCCTCTCTACCACCAACTGCTACCTGCACCTTTACTAGCACCAAGAAGCCCCCCGTGCTGATATCCACCCCTGCAGGCTAGGGTAAGTGCTTTCTCAGAAGCATGAGCTACCAGACTCTGCCTGGGATGTCACTTGGAAAATATTCCCTGTCTCTATAGCAAGACATTTGCTCATTTAGGAAAATATTATGAAGAGAAAGTTAGGACTAGAATCTGGGCCAGTTCCCGGTGCCTACAGCCGCTAGCGGGGCAGCTCTCCTGACTCCGAGTTCTCTTTCAGTCCCTGATACTTTCTGCTGTCATATTTCCAAAATGGGGACACATCAACATGATTAGTGACTGGGCATTTGATATCTTTTGGGAGCCTCAGTTTTACTTGCTTTGCATTAACTAAACTGAGCAAGAGCAGAACTTTTCAGTTTAACCCAAAGCAGTTATGGCTATGTGTGTCATAATCCATTTAATGCAGTTACTTAGAGAGCTTAGTGAACAGACACTAAGTCCCTGGAAGGTGTAGAGAGCAGGGACACAGCTGTTCCCCCAGTCAAGTGAAACTGCGTTCAGGGACTATGCTGGATACCTTTAGTTGCTGACTCCACACAGTTGGAATGAGGAAAACTCAATTGGGAAACTTCCTCTATTGCACTGGTCTGTGGGCATGGCTGTGAGGTAGTCTGAGTGATATGGGTGGTGCCACCCCTGAGCAGATGATCCTGGGTTATAGAGAATAAGCAGGTTAAGCCCAGGTCAGAGTTGCAAGCCAGTAAACAGCATTCCTCCATGGTCTGTTCTTCAGTTCCTGCCTCTAGGTTCCTGCCCTGAGCTCCATCCTTGACCTCCTCAGTGATGGATTGTGACTTGGGAGTTGTAAGCTGAAATAAACCCTCTCCTCCCCAAGTTGCTTTTAGACAATACTTCATCACAGCAACAGACACCTTACCTTCTCCCACACATGGCCTTGTGCTATTCAGTGGGATTCACATGGGTCCTGACCTTAGGGGCTTAGTTTAACAGTCACTTCTAAACTGTCTTTTGGGGACAGAGGTCAACACATCTTTAGAATAGATAAGCAAATTAGACCAGATGCTAGCCGAGGTAACTATGAGGAATATGTAAGTGAGGCTGCAGAGCAAGGAGCTGGTCCACAGGGATTGTAGCAGGTATTCTCCAACCCCGAGGTCACCTTCACATGGTGACCTTCACATCCTCCTCCTGTGGCCGTGTGGCCTCCCAAGATGAAGATCCCCAAGATACGTCCACTGGAGAGGGAATCCTCATTTATTCCAAGGTACTTCTGCAGCCTGTCCTAGGAACCCACCAGCTGCCAGGGAGAAGGAAGAGGAGGGAAGCCACATGCTCCCCGTCTCTCTGTCGCCAGTGTACAATGTACAATTAAGTCCCCATTACTAGATTCTCTCATGCATACCTTTCCTCAAGGATCACAGCAGACTCTATCACATTACTCCCTTTCCCCATGAGGAGCAACTACTACAGCCACAACAGAAATTATCAGGACCTCTTTTCCTAGCTGATCAGTGTATTTGTTTTTGTTGTTTGTTTGTGTGTTTGTTTTTAGGTTTCTTCAAGACTCAGCCACTAGAGTCAATTAACAATGGTAATAAGGTCAGGAGAACTCCAATTTACACTCTCCATTCAGGGGAAAGGAAATAGTAGAGACTGGTTCATAGCAAGTTGGAAATCCAGTCAGGTCCTGGAGGCAAGCGGAGCCTGGCCCTCTAGGAGTGAGGCCCAGTCTTCTTCCCTGTTTCCTCATTCTAAACAGTGTGCTTTGCATTGGTGTCCTCTATTGATTCCTGCTATAGAATGCTGGGGCCCAAAGCCTGCTTTTCATTGTGTGACTGTAAAAAGTGGTAGAATTCTTTGAAACAGCATTGTGGCTTACACACGAGCCCACCCATTATCAATCCATTAGACATAGGTGCTCTTTATTTCAGTTTTATATTTTGTTTGTCTTTCTAGTTCAAACTGTTATTGTTCCTTCAGAAAACTTGTGGGTTACACATGAACTCATGGATAGTTGTCAATTCCCTTTGACAAAGGTCCCATTTCTTTCCTAGTCAGACAACTGGCAAGGTATTATGCTCAGTGCCCTAAAATTCTTTCTGTTTTTCTCAACAGGGTCTTATACTGTAGCTCAATCTGATCTAGAATTAACTATGTAGCACAGGCTAGCCTTGAAGTCATAGCAATCCTTCTGCCTCAGCCTACAGAATACTGTGTTTACCAAAAATCTTTAAAAATTTCATCGCTTTTAAAAATTTTATTGGGGGTTGGCTGGGTGTACTGGATCATTTTTGTAACTTGACACAAACCAGAGTCACTTGTGAAGAAGGACCTTCAGTTGAAAATTTTCCTTCATCTGTGGGCAGGTCTGTGGGGCGTTTTCTTGATTGTTAATTGATGGAGATGGGCCCCACTCAATGCAGGCAGTGCCATCCCTATCACCAGCAGGTGGAGCTGGGCTATATGAGAAAAGAAACTGAGCCAGCCTGGGGAAGCAAGCAAGTAGACAGCGTTCCTCCACGCTCCCTGCTTGAGTCCCTCCCCGACTTCCTCAGTGCTGGACTGTGATGTTAAAGTGTAAGCCATGTACACCCTTTCTTTCCCAAGTTGCTTATGGTCACGGTGTTTATCAAAGCAATAGAAACCAAACGAGATCAGTGAGTGTGTCTGTGGGGGGTACATGCCATGCACATGTCTGAGGTTCAGAGGACAACTTGTGGCAGGAATTTCTCTCCTTCTACCATGTGGGTACCAGAGGTTAAACTCAGGGTGTCAGGCTTGGTATGGACCACCTTATCACACTGAACCATCTTGCCAGCCCATAAAATTCTTATGAGCTCTGTTGTCTTGTCTAGCTGAGTCAGTGAGGCATGCTACTAAGACTCCGGAAGTCTCCCAATGTATGTCCTTAAAACTTTGGGGACTCAAAAAGAAAAAAAAAATGTCTTACAGCCATACCCACAAGACCCTTTGTCCCGAAGCCATTTCTTACTGTGACACTTCTGCTGACAGAAAGGGGGATGAAAAACACCTTTAATTTATTATTTTTATTTTATGTGTATGAGTGTATTGCCTGCATGTAGGTAGGTACGCCTGTGTCATGCAATGCCCACAGAGGTCAGAAAAGGGTATCAGGTCTCCTGGAATTGGAGTTACAGATGGTTGTTAGCTGCCATGTGGGTGTTGGGAATCGAACCCAGGTCCTCTGCTAGATCAGCTGGTGCTCTTAACCACTGAGCCATCTCTTGAGCCCTGAAAGACTATTCAGTATTGAAGCCAGAAAGCCTTGGTGCTTTTCTGTTTCCCCGGACTTGTCTGCACCCTAACAGTTCCCTGCGCTTAGCTCTAGCAGCTTGACTTATGCAGGCAGCTGGAGAAAAGCCTGCTGCTTCCCCTCCCCTGCCACGGTGTCCTCAGCCAGGTCCATGTGTTCACTGGGCGCCTTTCTGGTGCCCGTATCGTGTGGCAAAAACGTGGCTGATGTGTCCGTGCAGCCCCAGCAACATCTTCCTTCCTGCATTTAAGCTCTTTCCAACTGTGTTTTGTAACCTTCCAGCTTCCTCTAACAAGACTTCAGAGATCCTCCCAACTATGGCCCTTGCTTCGTCATGAAGCTAAGGCGACATACAAGGTTGTTATAGCCGCCAGCCACCTGCAAGGACCCTATTCTCCTGTGGTCACCAGTGCTGAAATACAGTGTGTTTTGAATTCCATAGTGCCATGGGCTAAAACAATAATTTTTCTTGCCTTTCACAATGTTGTGGATTGGAAACTCAGAGATAACTTACTTACTACGGTATCGATGGGAAATGTTACCTCAGGGCTCATGGTTTGAGCTCCGGCCCCCAACTTGGGGCACCACTTTAAGGCTGTGTAGCCTTTAGGGGCAGGATCTGACTGACGGAAGTGGGTCACTGAGAGTTGGGGTTGACAGTTATGCCTGGTTCCATTCTACTTTCTCTGCTTCCTGGTCTGCTACCATGTGAGGAGTCTCTGCCACCAGCTGCCTCCACCACGATCAGAGTTCAAGTGGATGCCAGGTTCTCTTTTTCCTGCAGCATTGGTGACACTTCGATGGTGGGTGGGCAGGTCCATAGATGCCTCTGTAGCTTCATTCACGCACTGCACTTTGTTAGGGATGGGAGGAAGGCTGGGAATGGGTTAACTGAGATGTTAACCACCATTCCTAACAAGCCTGGGAGCATAGTCAGGTGCCCCCCACAACTGCTCAAGGCTTCCAAGGCTGTGTCCCTAAGGCATCTGGAAACTGCTATTTTCTTATGACTTGGTTTGGAATCTGGTAGAACATCACTTCTGTTTCCAAAGGACAAAGGACTTAGAGGAGGGGAACATAAGCCATACTTCTCAGTGGGGAGCCTACAGCCATCAGCATCCATGTTCCCAGCTCCTCTCTACTGCCTGCAATGAGGCTCTGAATGCCGGATTGCAGCAACTGTCGTGGACCAGGAGAGGTCTCATACAAGGCTCACACAGCAGATGAACAAGTCAGAAGCCATCAGAGCTCCAACCAGGAGACACTATATAATCCCTAAAATCTCAGCACAAGGGAGAACTTGGGGTTCTTCTGTCACTGCCATGATAATTCCGAGCAAGTAGCTTTTGGGGGTGCATCGTGCCACCTAGTATCTCAGAGTTGTACCTCCACACCCAGTCAGTACCCCAGAGCCAGGGTTTCCTGACGCAGCACACGGGGATGAGCACATAGCTTTCCATTGTCAGAGGCCTGGATGCATCATCCGACCTTATCACCTCCCTTTAAAAAAAGCTTCTAAGAGAGCGAAACACTCATACGCATAAAATAAAAATAAGTCTTTTTTTTTTTTTTTGGTCTTTTCGAGATAGGGTCTCCCTGTAGTCCCAGCTGTCCTGGAACTCACTCTGTAGAGCAAGCTGGCCTTAAACTCACAAAGATCCACCTGCCTCTGCCTCCCAAGTGCTAGGATTAAAGGTGTGCGCCACCACGCCCGGCTATTTTTTTTTTTTAAATAAGTAAATCTTAAAAGAACAATTGTTTCTGTCAGATAAAGACAGCTACCAAAGCCCCATGTCCACAGCCACCTTTCCCCATCCCTCTGTACCCTGCTCACAGGTGAACCCCCCATCCATGACCCGCTGTGTCTACGGTCATCTGTGCTTCCCCCCAACATACACACCCTCTTCCAAATTCTTCCATGTGTTTGGGGACAAAGCTCAAATCTATTTTCTCTGTGAAGGATTTTCAAGATTACAAAGTATGAGGTAACAGACTTTGGCTGCCTCTCTCTCTACCACCCCCCCAGGTCAGGCCTCACCCCTGCAGCTTTTCTCTAGGTCAGAGCTGCTTAGCAACACTGCTGTGGCCTTGCAGGCCCCCCTCCCTCTCTCTTGCAGCTCTGAGCAAGGCAAGTCCTCCAAAACCCACACCCAAGGCAACCTTGAGTTATAAATTTTCTTTACCTAGCGCCTTCCTCTCTGACTCCTAGCTTGTAGGATAGATAGGTCACGTGGCCTGGAACCTCCCTTCCCACCTTGAGCTAGAGGCTATAAAAAGCCAAGAATTCCCTTTGTGCTCTGGAACTGAAGGCTGGCACTCTCGTCCCCTCCCCTTCCCCCATCCTTCCTGCATTTGACAAGATGCTATAACTCTCCTGAAAGGAAGTCTCTGGAAGGACAATTGTCTTGTGCCTTTCATCAGATCTATGACATCTTTTCTAGAATTTGTCTAAAATAAGAGCTGTCTCCCTCTGCTTTGACTAGATTTCTTTTTTTATTTTATTTTTATTTATTTTTTATGTGTATGAATGTACTGTCTGCATGTAGGTTGGTGTACCCGTTTCGTGCAATGCCGAGGAGGTCAGAAGAGGGTGTCGGACTTCCCTGGAACTGGAGTTAAAGATGGTTCTCAGCTTCCATGAGGGTGCTGGGAATCGAACCCCGGTCCTCTGCAAGAGCAGTCGGTGCTCTCTTAACCACTGAGCCATCTCTCCAGCCCCTGACCAGATTTCTTGTGCAACCCCCTCAAGTGACATCACATTCCATCCTCAGTCCCCTTGTGCGCACAGGCTGACCCCCCGCTACACGAGGAGCAGGCAAAGCTCAAGGGCCTGGTCCTCAACTCTTTTCAGTCTCCAGTCTCCAGCTAGTTATGGCTAGCTCGCTCATATAGCTTGGCCAAGCAGAGCCAACCAACCGCTGGCTCACTGGGACGTGGAGAAGAAAGAGGCAGCCCAGCAACCACCGCTCCTGGCAAGCCTGCAAGCTCAGAGACACACTCAAAATCTCCCAGTCCCAAGAAGCATTGATGTAGGCTTTCAATGACAGGGGCAATATTCTAGCTTGCTGGCCTGGTCACAGCCCCTGAGACCCTTCAGCCACTTTCTTCATGGACTGAGGAATGGGGACACTGCTCACTTGGATTTTTTTGTTCCCATATCAGATTCTGCCCTGCAGTTGGAGCAAAGATCAGGGAGAAAGCAGCCTAGAAATCAGAGCCTCCTAGCTTTGCTTCTGTAGCAGGGACAAACAGCAGGCCCCTCAACCTAACTGCCTGTGGCCAGCCTGCCCAGAACTCTGCAGGGATATCCAGTGGCCCAGGAATCAGAGAAGCAACCAAAGCTGGCCAAGATTCTGGATGAGAACTTTGCTCAAACTTAGTATTGCTCCTGCAAGTGCTGAAAGTCTGACTCTGGGCAGCGCAGACACCAGGGAGATTCCATTAAATGAGTTGGGCAAGGGCTGTTTCTGAAATCGATTCTCCTATCTCTTCTCATTCTTGTGAATTGGAATTATTCATCCACAAGGCTTGGTAGCTGCAGTATTGGGACTGTTATCCTCCCCCTTCTCAGGTCCTGCAGGGAGGGACAGGCAGGCCCTGCCCAAGGCTGCCTGGTATTTGCCCAAGGATAAAGAAGAGAGCCCCTCAGCTCCTGCCCATGGCGATGGGCCGTGGGGAGAACTAGCCCATGTGTCTTCAAGAGCAGTAAGCAGGTGCTGGAAAGGCCTGCATCAAACAAACCCT
Source organism: Rhizomys pruinosus (assembly GCA_009823505.1). Classification (NCBI taxonomy): domain Eukaryota; kingdom Metazoa; phylum Chordata; class Mammalia; order Rodentia; family Spalacidae; genus Rhizomys; species Rhizomys pruinosus. The sequence continues at coordinate 329,017 of VZQC01007130.1, forward strand.
GCCCAGCAAACCCAACCTCCGTCCTATGCCCCAGCCTTGGTCTTGTGGCTCCTTAGTGATCCAGCCACATTGTTCTAATAAATCTGAAAATCTAACATACCTCATACACGCCTGAGTTGTGTGGAGGGTGTCTGCCAGAAGGGAGCGGGGTGCTGCAGACACAACTTTGACCCCAGCAGAACACATGTGGCCCAGAATCCCTGCCCTAGCACACCTGCCCCAACATATGGACCCCAGAACACCTGCACCAGATACATCTGGCTGAGCACAGCAGCCCAGAGTGCAGACAGGATCCTGGGAGCCAATCCTCGTCTAAGAACTCGGACAGTGGCACCCTGAGACTGTATCTTCCCTGCAAACATTTGAGTTAGTGTTATAATAACATGGGAACTAGGTCGAGCATCCACATGGGAAGGAATGCAAACTCTCACCCCTGCTTCTCCCACATTTACTAGGTGATGGAGAGGAGAACTAGCTTTCCATCCTTGCTTACCATAGCTGAGTTGCTTCCTCTACCCATGATGTTCTTTATAAAGCACAAAGGAAGCAGGGTGTGGTAGCGAACACCTTTAATCCTAGCACTTGGGAGGCAGAGGCACTCGGATCTCTGTGAGTTCAAGGCCAGCCTGGTCTACAGAGTGAGTTCCAGGACAGCCAAAGCTACAGGGAGACCCCGTCTCAAAAAGACCTAATTAATTAATTAATTAATTAAAAATAAAGCACAAAGGAGTTCTCCCCTGCATGGGGAATTTCCTGATGCACTATGGTTCTATTAAGAATGGTCTCCCTCTGCATGGGCCCTTCCTGTGACCCTTGCATTCAGCCCAGTGTGTGGCATCTAACAGGTGCTTAATACGTTACATTAATGATGACAGATGCTCCCAGTGCTACCTAAAATGGACCTCATCTCAGCCCCACAAGCCATAGCATGCCGGGGCCTGAGCCTCACCACCTCATTCAGGCACCATTGCCAGGGCAGTGAGGATGTGGGAGGAGGGGATGCTGTCCTCACACATATGTCCGTTTGGTCCTCATTTGTCCCCGGAGGCTTTACAGACTGTGATTCTTTTCCAGAATCTTTGCATCAGTATTTCTGCAGCCATCCAGCTTCAGAGAATAGTGAAAATAAGGAAAATGGCCCTCACTGGATAATTTAAAATATGTGTTAAGAGTTGCCCAGTAAACTGGTGTTGAATGAGTGTTAAAATGAAGCAGCAACTGCTGCCTCAGTAGGTGTGGTAGGAGCTTGAGAGGCAGGACCTGCTTGTCCTTGGCCACCTTGGGCTGGGGCAGCTGAGCCTGTAAGGGATCGTCCATCAGTGCTGGCCACCTTGGGCTGGGGCAGCTGAGCCTGTAAGGGATCGTCCATCAGTGCTGGCCACCTTGGGCTGGGGCAGCTGAGCCTGTAAGGGATCGTCCATCAGTGCTGGCCACCTTGCTGGGGCAGCTGAGCCTGTAAGGGATCGTCCATCAGTGCTGGCCACCTTGGGCTGGGGCAGCTGAACCTGTAAGGGATCGTCCATCACTGCTGGCCTCTTCAGGCCAGACGTGGAACACAAGTGGAATGTTGATGACGGCCTTTGGAAAGACAGCTTGAGCCAAGGACAGGCTAGAGTTAGCACATCAAGGCTATAGTCAGTTCTCTGACTGACCTGAGGTAAGAAGACATTATTGTGTGCCAGGTTGGAAGGTGGGAAGGCATATGTGCCTCCTTGTCTTGCTGGAGAACAGGCTCAAGGAAGCCTCCTCTGGTGACCTCTGGGGCAGGTGGCCCAGAAGGCCCTAGCATTCAGAACAGCTCATGATACCCACTCACACGTGGTCTCAGCTTACCAGGGTGTACACTAGAATAGACCCAAGTAAGTCCTACAATATCAGAGTATTTAGAGCAGGCTCTTTTTCCTAAGGACATATCCCCTGGAGACGGGTCTGTAACCATTCCTTGGGGCCTCAAGGCTCATGTACCATTTTTTTATTGATTTTTTAAAAAATTTATTTAATTTTATGTGTGAGAATGTTGCCTGCATGTATGTAAGTGCACATGTGCTTGAACATGGTGCTTCCTTGAGCCTGTTCTCCAGCAAGACAAGGAGGCACATATGCCTTCCCACCTTCCAACCTGGCACACAATAATGTCTTCTTACCTCAGGTCAGTCAGAGAACTGACTATAGCCTTGATGTGCTAACTCTAGCCTGTCCTTGGCTCAAGCTGTCTTTCCAAAGGCCCAGAGACCAGAAGAGGGTGTCGTCGGATGCCCTGGAACTGGAGTTAAGGGTGTTGTTAGCCACCATGTTGGTGTGGTGAATCAAACCTGGGTTCTCTAGAAGAGCAGCCAGTGCTCTTAACCACTGTGCTCCCTCTCCTGCCCCTATTGATTCATTCTTAATGTCAGATATGGTTGAAATTTTGTCCTTTAACAATGCACTGGTCATTAAACAGTGATTTGCACTTAGAAGATGGACAGCCACCAATAGACTAAGGATGGGAATGTTTGACATCAAGAGGCTTGGGGTCCAGTTTCAGCTACTTTTCCTGGCCAAGTGATCTTGCATAGCATGCTGCTGTTTTGGTCTTAGCTTCCATATGTGCAAAATGGGTGCTAGGCTAGGTCTTTGTCTTTGATTCCGACTACACTCAAGTCCCGTAGAGCGTGGAGCGCTGACACAGCACTGACTTCCATGCCCCCTCCTGGCAGGCCCATGAACTGTTTGATCATCTTTCAAATAATGGCTGGTTAATGTAGCAGTTTACTGTCTCCAAAGGGTGACTGGGCTGGCAGAAATTGGAGCAGAGAAACACTAACAAGGTGTCCTGGGGAGATGAGGCTATTGATTTTAATGCCTGTGGCCAGCTCACATCTGGAGCTGCACTACAGGTCTGAGCAAGCTCCTACACATATGCACAATTCAGTCTTTTCAGATATCAGTGGAACAGGTGGATACAGGGCTTGGGAACCACAAATTGGGAGTTGGGTTAAGCCCACACCTCTGGACATCCATCTCTAATAGCAAACTGCCCATTTGGCACAGAGATTGAGCTCAGGGCCTGCCAGCACTCAGTACCTCAGTCACAGCGGGCTGTGAACTGGGGTACTGTCCTCAGGGAGGGAGGGTCCCTTCAGACCTGGGTCTTATTCCATTTCCTGCAAATGGGCTTCATGGGCTATTGTTATCATCACTTCCAACTCATGTCTCATGCTTCAGAAATGGTGTTTATCGACACGAAGCCATGCTCCGACTGCTGCACAGAACATCTGTGCAACAGCTGCAGGTCTTGCTGAGATTTTTGTAATAGTTTGGGGATGATTCGTGAGTTCAGTACATACATGTTCTGTTGGTCAAAAAGATTTGGGATAATTGGAAATTTCAGGCTTTTTAAGACTGTTGTTGGGTGTGGCTCCAAGAGGGAAGTTTTGCATATTTGGAGGTAAGGATCAACTGAAAACATCTGCAAATGGCAGAGCGATTAGTGCATAGACATAGACCCCCGCCCCCGCCTCCACAAACCTCCTAATAATTACTCTAGAAAAGCGTACCTCCATGGGGCATCTCAAGTGGGCATTGCCCGGGCCTCGCTCTACACATCCACCATCCACTGTGTCAATGCTACTGGACTGGGTGGGGGAGGGACTAGAGGTAGAGAAGCAGAATGGCTGCCAAATCTAAGGGGCAAGGAGGCAGGAAGAATACTTGACATTGTTCTCCATAGGAAGCAGATACTGTTTACCCTATAATATTTCCACACATCTTCCTCTTTTCTCTCTAGATGTAGAGTAAAATATCCCCAAGTTTATTTTTAGAGAATATGCTTAGGAAGACTCAGTGACTTGCTCAAGGCTACAGAGCAAACTAGCTCTCTTTGTCTAGTTGGGCTGCTGTCACTAAACTCCTTAGACTGAGCAATTTATGAACAGAAATTCATTGCTTGTGGTTCTGGAGGAAAAGAAATTCAAGGTTAGAGCATGAGCAGATTTTGTGGCTGGTCAAGGCTCTTTCCCTGCTTCAAAGATGGAGTCTTCTTTCTTTTCTTTCTTCTAGTTTATTTTGTTATGTGAAAATTCCACATATGTATACAATGCATTCTGACTACTCACCCTTCACCTCATTTCCCTCCTATTCCCCCAGGCCCTTTCCCAGATTCATGTCTTTTTGTTCTGTTTTGTGACCCATTTAGTTTAACGGCCATGTCTGTGACACTAGATTAGAGCTATCCATTAGAACCAGTGAATATGCAGCTGAAGGCAATGATGTCCCCTTTCCCTGAATCTGTCAGGTCAGCTGTGAGGTTCTCTAGCCTCTCCTCCATCTAGGCCTGGCTACTGATGGGTCCATTCTTGGGCAGATCCAGTGTAGACATAGGCAGTTGGTAAGAGTTCCTGATTGCAATGGCTGCCTTGCCCGAGGGTGGCATTTTGCAGTTCTTGCCTTGTACCTGTCTTCCAGCTCTTGCATTCTTTCTGCCCCCTCTTTCTTCCACAATGTTCTCTGAGCCTTAGAAGGTGTGGTAATGAATGCCTTCTTTAAGACTGAGCACTCAGCTGAAAGAGTGTCTTGCTGTACCTTCACAAGCTAGAGGGTGTAAGGCAGCTCTAAGTAGCCTTCTGTAAGGCACTAATCCTACTTCTGGGAATGGAGTCCCCTGTAACTCATCATTCCCCAAAGGCCTTACCTTCTAATTACTATATTTTATACTTGTTTCCAGCATCGGAAGTTGTGAGGACCACTAACCTTTAGGCCACAATAATATTGGAATGTTCCTGAACCAAGTTCACTACCAACAGCTAAGCCTGTGCTCTGAGCTAGATATATATGGCATATACCTTTAATCTCAGTACTTGGGAAGCAGAGGCAGGTAGCTCTCTGTGAGTTCAAGGCCAACCTGGTCTGCATAGTGAGTTCCAGGCCAGCTGGGGCTATAGGGAGACCCTGTCTCAAAAAGATACCCCGCCTCCCAAAAGGAGACTTTTATGATAAAGGATTTTCATTTGTTTGTTTGATTGACTGGTGGGTTGGATGGCTTTTTTTTTTTTTTGATCTGTTCTAGACAGGGTCTCCCTGTAGCTCCAGCTGTCCTGGAACTTGCTCTGTAGACCAGGCTGGCCTTGAACTCATAAAGATCCACCTGCCTCTGCCTCCCAAGTGCTAGGCCTAAAGGCGTGAGCCACCACTCCCGGCTAGGGGTTGGATGGCTTTTTGAGACAGGATCTTGCCTGTAGCTCGGGCTGGCCTAGAGCTTGCTACTGTAGTCCGGGATGACTTTTTTTTTTTTTTTGTCTTTTTGAGACAGGATATCCCTGTAGCTCTGGCTGTCCTGGAACTCGCTATGTAGACCAGGCTGGCCTTGAATGCACAGAGATCCACCTGCCTCTGCCTCCCAAGTACTGGGGTTAAAGGTATGTACCACCACACCTAGCCACAGGATGACTTTTAAGTGATGAATTTCCTACCCCAGCCTCCCAAGTGCTGGGATTACAAACATCCATCACCACACCTAGCCGTGCTAAAGCATTTTCAGTAGCTACTTGGAAAGAGGTTCCAATCCATGATCTATTAGCAGGCTAGCACATCACAATAGCTGTTATGCTTGAAGCCTGGAATGAGTTCGGTAAAAAGCCTCAATGTTTGGCCGTTCTGCTTTCCAGAGCAGTTTCCTAAGGCATGGGGGAGCAAGCTCAGGGTCTGCCAACGTCAGCACCTAGCTCTTCATGCTCTGACAAGTGGGCCACCCAAGCTGAGAATGCTCAACCTCCAGGGCTGCAGCGACCACTGGCCTTGCATCAGGCCTGTAGCCTGGTGTACCATGGCAGATGTTGTGCGGGTTTCTTGGTTCTCATCTTCCTGAAGGAATGAATTTAGTCAAGAGACATCAGCAATTTAAGCTGAAGTTTATTTAGCAAAGCAACAGTTTAGTGACTAAGGGCAAGCAAGACTAGGCCTGGTGACACTCACCTTTAATCCCAGCACTTGGGAGGCAGAGGCTGGTAGATCTCTGTGAGTTCCAAACCAGGCAGGGCTGTATAGTGAGACCTAGTAGTTAAAAAAAAAAAAATTAAACAGAGCATTCCAAAGAGAGATAGATTGGAATATGTTCATGCTATGGATCAGAAAGGTTTTATTAATATTTATGAAGTAAGTGGCATATGCAAATCATGGTGGACCAGATCTTCCTTTGAGAGTATTTCCTTTCCAGTTCTTCACAAAAGGATAGGGGCATCAAAACCAGCACAACAGCAATGTCAGCTCTTATGAGGACGCATGTGTAGGTGAAAGTCTTGGAGCCTTGGTTTTTGTTAGAGTGAGAAGATCTTAAATATAGCTTCCAAGATGTTAAACCGCAAAGGGGCATCGTCATATGAAGCCGCCTCCAAGATGTGGTTGCGGATCGATCTTGGCTACCTCCCATCTTCCTCCTTGCCTTTGGGTTCGTCTTCTTCCTGGAACTGGTAAAGGCTTAGAAGCCATTTTTACTCACAGTTTGGTCTGTTGTAATTAGCTGCACTAGATGCAAGAATGTGTGAAAGAGCAAAGGTGATTGGGGTATGCCTCCAAGGAGACTTGTGGGCACCGTCCCGGCCTGTCCCTCCTCTCCCTGGCTAGCTTGGCTCTCTCATACTCAGCGCAGGCTTACTTTGCCTTCCTTGGGGTTTTTCATCTTGCCATTTTAACCCTATCAGACATTTTAACTAACTCATTTGTTTCTATCAAAACACTACTGGTTGCCAAGCACCACATTCGAGACACAGGGGTAAACAAGTCAGAAAAGGGAATGAATCTTAAAAAGTGTCACTGAATGCCTATGTGTGAGGATGAAGGAGGAGGAGGAGGAGGAGGAGGAGGAGGAGGAGGAGGAGGAGGAATCAAGCAACAGACAGTGAGAGGGGAGGGACAGATGAATGCAAGGTGAAAGATGTCAAGGAAGAAAGGGATAGGGAAGGGGGTGGGCAAGCCCAGAGGCTTGAGGACAGAAGTCTTTGGGAGCTAAGAACAAGTGCCCTAGACAGAGATGAAGCCCCAACACTGGGAGAAGCTTGGCACCTTTGATGGTCTGAGGTTTGGAGTACTGCAGCTGGGTGTTGGGAAGAGGAGTACAAGGCAGAGCTTGGTGAGCAATGGTGTACCTCCCAAGTGCAAGGACAGGTAGCTGGTGAGTGTGACAGCCATGGTGTGCATTGCTCAGCTCTCCTTTACAGAGAGAATTAGCAGAAGCCTGCAGCCTGCAGCCACAGTGCCATTAAGACCCACTCAGCGACTCCAAGATGACCTATGCCGAGGGTCAGGTGAGGATGCTCTGGGCTGGGCTCTGCCTGCTTCTTGGCTGCCCTGTGTCCCAGGCTCCTCTTTCTCCACCTTCCTTCTTCTCTCTTTCCAGTGTTACCTACATTCTGGTACTATGCCCTCCCTGCTGTCTCCTCTTCCCCCTCTCCTTTATGGATCTAGAATCTCCCAGCAATCCTTGGTTTCTAGTTTCATCTTGCCTCCTGCTTCCCAGAGAACCTGGCCCCACAAAGCAGGTTTTAACCAGAAGAGCAGTATATTTTGGTTCTGCAGAGCAGAGAGCTTCAGAGAAGATGGCTGGATCCCCAAAGATCAACAGATGGACTTGGCGTGGTTTCTAAATGTAGAGTTGACAGGACGTTCTGAGGGCTTTGATGTGAGGGTAGTAAGACTGTTCAACTTTTGGCTAAACTTCAGAGTGGAGGGTGCAGCTATTTATGGAGGTGGCAAAGGGATGGAGCCTCAAGTCTTGGCCAGGTTCTGTCTGAAAGATGTTTTGTATGCATGGAAGGAGACCTATTTATCCTTTGACCCAGGGGGCTGCTGCCCTCCCATGAAGCCAGCCTGGATGCTGCAGGCAGAAGTAACAAGGGCTGTCACGCTGGGAGCTACTGGAGCAGGCAGAAGGCAAGCTCATCTACATCCGGGCTTCCAGACTCCAGCTGACTACGCAGTATTAGCAGCTGTGGTGTGCTGCCGGCGTGCACGCTGGCCCTGTACAGACTGTCCCTCGTTCTAGTCACTGTAAATCTAATGCGTTCTTCTCCTTTAACCACTTTTCCACCCCAAACAGCTTCTTGTTCCAAACTCTCCAGATTCCTTCACCTGGACTTTGAGTGAGGAAGGTCCCAGCAGGTGGGAGAGTCTCTCCTTTTCAGATGGTGCTGCTGATCCCCAGCATCGGGCAGCCACGACTCCCCCTTCTCCCCCACCCCACCCCCAAAGCTCTTCCTTTTATAGTGCGGGTTTCTGAACAGTTTCCAGCTGCCCCTTTTCCGCACTGCTTTCTCTCTGTTCTCAGGACACAAAGCAGTTTCCTGGGAGGCTGCGGGGCGATCTCTGTGCCTTGTAGAATCTGCCGGCCATGTCAGAGACCCACGGGTCCTGTCTCCTTCAACCCTAGGAGGAAAAAGAACCCCCACAGAATCCTGAGCCAAAAAAAACAGCTCTCCTCCACTAGGGGGACGGGGGCGGCGGGGTGGGGGAGCCGAAGCCCACTGTCCCCGGAAGCTTCTGCATGCTCGCCTGGAAGAAAGGGAGCACTTTGGCGCCATCCTCCCCGGAAGAAAGCTCCCTTGTTCCCAGCACACAAAGGATGGACTCTGGGCAGGCGACAGGCCCTGAATGCTAATGGTCCAGGGCGTGAGCAGGTCCCGGCAGTGCGTCGTGGGGGGAGGTTAGCCTGGCGCCCCGCCCCTGGCCCGACACCCAGAGGCGCGCGGCACCCTGCGACCCTGGCCAGCTCCGGGTGGCGCCGGTCACGTGGGAGCACCTGGAACCAGGGCGAGCATCTGTCGCGAGCAGCACAAGCCTCTAAACATCCGTGCTAACTTGGACCAACAGGTCCTGCTGGAATGTGCTAACCATCTGCTTTTCCTTAGCCGTTTCTTGAGCAAATTATGTTTATTATGATAATTTATTTTACTGTCAACAACACCGAAAGACACAGTTGCTGTTAAACAGCATCATTATATATCTCGTTCTGGCTTGTTTCCAGTGAGGCCTCTTTTCCCCCTTCTGTAAATGCAACAGGAATAAATACATATTGAAAGGTGGATTTATGCAATGTGCCCAGGATGTAGAGCCATAAGTTCAGAAGCTCTGGAATGTTCACCCTTCCAGAAAGCTCTCTCTAGCAGAGGGAGCAGCCATCTGGGTGAGGCCCAGACAGCTGCCAACCCAGGCCTTAAAGGACTGTCCTAGTCAGGACCTGTGGGATCAGATGGAGAGGCCTTCTGAGCTCTCCCTTCCCTCAAGAAATCCTCCCCTCTTCCAGATGGCCCAGAGGACCGGAGAGAGGACTTGGGGAGTCCCTAAGACTTAGTGGGACCTGCCCTACCACTCTCCAAACCCGTGGAGGCACGAGGTGGGCCATACAGTGATTAAGTTTATGACCCCCACCCCCACCTCAGGGAGACCAATAAAGTCCGTCTATATTTCCAGAGAGGTGGGCAGACAAGAGAGGACTGTTTACCTGGACTATGACAACGCCCCCCCCCCAAAACTCTCCACCTCGCCTCCTTGTAGTGGGCACAAACAAGCCGCTGCTCCCCACAACCCCTCACACCCAGCCAGTGACAAACACAAGTAGCCCCTACCAGCTCAGTGAGCTACAGAAGGCTCAGTTCACACTGGCTGTCGGTTTTATGGGCTGGGGATGAAGATGGAAGATGTGACATGCCTAAATGGCGGGAAAAGAGTCTCCGCGGCTGGGAACACAGCAATGATTAAGGTCCGCTGAGAACTGGGCATTTTCTCCAACCCTAAAATGTGGTAGGACTCTTCCCCCCCCATCCCCCCACCTCCCGGGGCTGACTTTCCTAGTCTCAGGGAGCCAACATCACCCAGCCCTGAAAAGATTCAAACAGTGCCCCGCCCACCCCCATCTCTGTTCTTTCTCCTCTCCAAGATCCCACTCATCTTTGGGAACAAATAATGAGCCAGTTCACCTCAAAATAGGAGCCTGAATTATATCTCTTCAAGAGGCCTTTTCATTTAACTGGGAGCCAGGCCTTAAATCGAGGGAACGAAACTGTAATTGCGGGGTGTTTTAGGAGAGGACATGAAGGGAGGGCCATTGGCTCTCTGTGTTTTCGGAACATTCCAGGAAGAAGAAAGGAGGCGGGGCCACCCCAGTTCCCGGCGAGGGGCTCTTGTGCCACCCTAAATTCAGACTTGGGCACCCTAAACTTAAAAGTCATCTTTTTCGGGGTCCGGAAAAGGACTGTGAGAACCCGGCGCTCCGCGAGGCGCGCTGGCCACCAGGTGGCGCCATCGTCCAGCGAGCACTCGCAGCCCTCGGAGCTGAGTGCGGAGCGCGAGCAGCTGGAACCGCCCCAGGTAAAGAGGCCGCGGACCGAGCTGGCGGCCTGGAGAGCTTCGAGCGGCGGTGGCCGAAGGCGCCGGTGGAACAACGTCTCGTAAATCCTCCCTCACCACCTCTCCGTCTCTGTCGGAGCCGGGCAGTTCTTCTACGATTGCGGGGTGACTTTGGGGGCTAGGGTGAGAACCGACTTGCAGCACGATGTCGACTTTTGCTTTTGTTGGGCCTGGGCAGTGCCCGGAGGCTGTGAAGTCCACAGGCCCCGATTGGTTCGAGCCCTTCCGGCTGGGGACCTCGGCCCCGGCCCGGGCCGGCGTCGGGAGAGCGTTCCCACCCTCGAGCGCCGCCTCCGGAGCAGCTGGCACCCCCCGCCCCCGCCCTTCCCGGCTGGTTCCTTTTGCTCTGAAAACAGAAAAGTATCTATTGGCTCTGGGCTCGCTTCGCATGAAGTGATTACCACGTGTCAGAAATAAACCACCGCTTTCCTTGTAATCACAGCCCACTTTGGAGAACAGCGACTTGGGATCAAAAAGGAAAGCTATTTTAAAAGAAAATCCTGCCAGCTAGTCTTTTCTCCCTTTTCCTCCTTTTTTGAGGGCGGGGGAGGTGATGGTGGAGGGAAGGGACTTAAAAACAACAAACATAAAAAGTCAGTATCTTCTCACAACTGCAGCTGATTTCCTGTGTAAACGAAGACCATGTGATATTCCATAAATGCTTCCAGCTCTAAATTACAGGAAATGAGAACCATGGCGGAGGAGGGGAGGTCCAGGCCCGTCCCCAGTGCAAGAGCTAGCTTCGGTGGGGGGAGGCGCGGCGGGCGGCCCGCACCTACCTGTGGTGACCGGCGCCCGGCCCGGGGCGGCCTCGGAGGGGCGGCCGTGGCCGCGCGGAGCCGCCCCGTCCGGGTCCCCAGGGCGCGCGGAGCCGGGGCGGCGGCGCGATCACACCCACCGCGCGGCGGCTGACAACTCAGCCTTTCAATTAGGAGGCGAGCTGAGAAAAGTCGGCTTTTCTTTATGCTCGCCGCGCCGGGGTCAGGTTATGACCTCTCAACCGAATTAAATCGGCGGTGGCATCCATATTCATGAGGGCTAATTAACTCTGAAAGGCTGCAGGCGGGCGGGGACCCAGCCCCGAGCCCCCGCCCCGCCGTCTACCCGGGCGGGCGGCCCGGCTTCTGCAGCTGCCGCTGGGGCCCTTCCCGCGGCTGCCCCTGTGCACAGGGGCTGCGGCGTCTCGGGGGCGCGGGGACCAGTGGGGCGAGGAGAATTAGCCGCGTCATTTGTCGCCAGCCTAGCAACACGTGCTTGCTTAGCCTGATGGCTGCGCCTGGCCCCTGCGCCTGGGGCTGAGAGAGAAACAGAGGCTGGGTTGCTCAGCCCATCTCGGGAACCAGACAAACTCGCTTCCCTTTCCCTGGAGACAGGGAAGAGAATTCCCCAGCCTTAGTATTTTCCGAAGCTTTGAATGTTTTTAGGTTTCCTAGCTCCCGACAAGCCCACAGGTACTGAGGTTCCAAGGAGGTGGCAAAATACGAGGTCACCTTTCTGACTTCTTGTGATCAGTTAAGGCCTGCATACCCTAGACTTTACAAACGAACTGGAACCACGGGAAATTGGCTTCCTTAGTCCTATTCTTCTAAGTGACAGAGATGGAAGGTTCCAGGAATCATTTATCAACAACCTAAAACTGTCCTTCAGATTTGGCATAGAATATTGAATTGATGCATTTTTTTTACATTTTTATTTATTATTTTTATGTGTATGAGTGTACTGTCTGCATGTAGGTTGGTGCAATGCCGCAGAGGTCAGAAGAGGGTGTCATGGAACTGGAGTTAAAGATGGTTCTTAGGCACCATGTGGGTGCTGGGAATTGAACCCCGGTCCTCTGCAAGAGCAGTTGGTGCTCTTAAATGCTGAGCCATCTCTCCAGCCCCAGAATTGGTGCATTTTGGATCATGTTCCCAGTTCTAGTCCAATTAACTGAGACCAGAGGTCTAGCCACATGACACAAACTGGCTAACCATGAACTTGCCTCTTTGGACGCCCAGGCCACCGACTGGGCAGGTGGCCCAACTGAACTAAGGTTTTCAACTCCTGGACCCAGAGCTGGCTTCACCTAGTCATTAACAGCAGGGAGCTGACAACCCATACACGGGTCTGCCAGCAGCAGAGGGTAGACCTGGCCTGCCTCAGAGTCTAACAAGAAGCCAGGAGAGAAAACAGGCCCCATGACTGAGAAGAAGTAGAAAGTAACTGTCCCTCGGGCTTCTGTGGTACTGGATTCAGGAACGTCATGGTCACCCAGCTGTAGCTCTGGCTCTCATCTTCTAGCCTGCCTTTAGAGGAGAGACCAAGTTGAGCCCAGTGCCCACAACCCCGAGGGGACCATGGCCTATGTCACACCCACAGGTGACAGATCATGTAGGAGACAGAAACACTTAGGTTTCTGGGTTTTCGAGACTGCAGTCTCCTTTAGACAGGATGAGCCAAGTGGGTCACAAAAGCAGTGTTTGAAGTTGGGTGTGGTGGCTCACGCCTTTAATCCCAGCACTGGGGAGGCAGAGGCAGGCGGATCTTTGTGAGTTCAAGGCCAGCCTGGTCTACAGAGTGAGCTCCAGGACAGCTGGGGCTAGAGGGAAACCCTGTCTCGAAAAAGAAAAACAAAACAAAACAAAACAAAACAAAAAACAGTGTTTGTGAAACAGCAAAAGAGTATTCTTGTTGCCTGGGGTCTGGTGGTCTCCCATGGGATCCTCTACGCCCTGCTGGGAGATAAGAGCCTGGAGGATTGTTCCAGAGTAAAGGACCTAGCACGGATGTCGGTCACCTCAGAACGCATTCACAGGGCCACACCTGAGAGTAAAGAAGGCGGGGAAGGAGTCTAACTCTGGTGTGCCTGAGGAAGGAAAGCAAAACGGGTCTGGTGAGCGTGATCTTGGGTGACACTGGGAAACCCAGGGGGTCACAGCACGTGGGGCTGAGGTGAGGCCCAGCTTCTAGGACGCTTCCTAACCCAGTACAGAACCTGATGCACAAACTGCAGCAACCTTTGTCCCGGGAAGCATCAGATGCCCCAAACCTGTTTGATGGCAAATGCCACCAGTTCTGGAACCAACATTCCTCTGGTCTCTGGAATTAACCTTGTAATATCTGGGGAACAGAGACTGTCACTGCTTCTGAAAGCCGGCACCCCCGAAGTCGCCCCGAACAGGACTATTGATACACTGGACCAGCTCTTTCCCACAGCCCCCTTTCACGTTACTCACTTCCAAGCTTGAATTTTTCATGGAAGCATTTGAAGGGCTGACTTGCACAAGCCCTCGGACCCCCGTAAAAGGAATGAGGACCTGTGTTCTGGGTCTTCCTGTGGGAGGATTCACGCTGTGACCCTTTCTTGTAATAAGGAACTAGAAGGAAGATGAGTCTAACTGATGTCCATCCCTGGGTGAACAGGGCGGGAGGCCCCCAGCAAGGGCAGCTCTTCCGGGCCTAGATAAGACCTCCCAAGGATGACCGATCAGTTCTGTCCAGACAGTCCCAAAGGTGAACTGCCAAGTGCCAGAAACACAGATTTTTGGAGTCAGGAGGAAGCTAAAGTTTCTCAGTTCTGTCTCCCTCCACCAAAACTGCCCCAAGGCCTGGGGCTGTGGCTCAGTGGGAGAGCCCTTGACTACCATGCACAGGCCCTGACTTCTGTCCCAACACTGTAACAACGACAAAAGCCCAACACTGGTGTGATCCGCCAGCCCCACAAAGCAGTGTTCTTTTGGATGATTTTTGTTCTTTCTCTTTGAAGATTCTTTTTTTGTCATGTAAAATAGGAAACCTGGCTTTCTCCTCCAGCAAGCCAGGTTCTGAGTTCTACATAGGAGCAAATCTGTCCTGACAGTTTCTATGTCCTCCCTCTTGCCTTCTCTAGTCTGAATGACTCTACGTCTTTGTACCTGTCACTCAGATAGTGATCTGTTTATGAGTGACCAGCAGGCAGAAGGGCAAAAGGATGTTCTCTATCAGTCTGCTTTCTATTACTGTAACGAAATACCCAAGATAGAAAAGAGGAAAGGTGCCGTGAGTGGTGGTGCACGCCTTTAATCCTAGCACTTGGGAGGCAGAGGCAGGCGGATCTTTGTGAGTTCAAGGCCAGCCTGGTCTACAGAGTGAGTTCCAGGTCAGCTGGGGCTACAGGAAGACCCTGTCTCGAAAAGACAAAAAAAAGAAAAGAAAAAAGAGGAAAGGTTTATTTTGGCTTACAGTTTTAGAGACTTCAGTCCAGGTCATGTTGCTCTGGGGCATTGGAGAGGCAGCGCATTTTAGCAGTGAACAAGTGGGGGACCATGGTCCCCCCAGCAAAGAGTCAGGAAGAGAATGACTATCCCTTTCAGAGGCACACTCCCAATGACCTCACTTCCTCTCTCTGGGCCCCGCCTCCTAAAGCTTCATCTCCCAATAATGTCAGGTGTGACACCAAGCCTTAACACATAGGCCTTTGTATTAATTCAAAGTGCATTACTATACAGCATGTCCCAGGCAGTAGAACTGTACAATTCTCTGGCTCTTAAAAATGTCTGGGTGGGTGTGTCAGCATTCCCTCTGAACAGATGGGGAAACTGAGGCACCGAGAGAGCAAGGCAATAGAAACCTAGGGTCCAGACCGAAGACTTAAGCCCTTTGACCGGCTTCCTCTAGGTCCCCACTGTGTGCAAGTTTCAGGGACCAGGTCCAGGGGTCCCTGACCAGATGACAGTCACGTCAGCAACTTCCAACTCTTACTGTGAGCAGTGAAGATGCTGCAGAGGAGACAAAGAAACAGCTTCCTGTGAGAGCCTCTAAGACGTTTCCTGGAGCATGAGACTAGGATGATAGGGCTGGGGGGAGAGGACCCTTTCCCCCTAGTTTTTCTATTAAGTAAAAGAGAGAAATAATTTTTATTTTTCTCAACCCTCTACCTGTCACTTCTGTAGCACTTAGTCTAATGGGTTGTTAAGATGAAGAAAGGAGCCTGTTGTTAGTAGGGTAGGGGTCACTTATGGTCATGGAGAGCTGGTCTGGGAACAATGGCTGTAATAGACATATATCATGGGCAGGTTCAGATGTGCTACAACTATTCAGACTCTTGATTCACATTACAGTTCATTTCCAAAGTCCTGGATCCTTGCTGTCTCCATCTGTCTTATTCACTTTCCACAGTTATAAAGGAAATGGATGGTTATTTAAAAATATCTGGAAAATATATTCATATGTGGAGAAAAAAATAGAAGTGGCCATGACTAAGCCCTGCTAGCAAGTTAGTGTGCCTCTCATCTGGGCTTCTCCTCTTGTGTTCCTGTAGAATGTTGCTGTCATGCTGCGACTATAATTCTGCAGACTCTTTTCTCATTGAGCACTGTGTTGTGAGCATTTCCCCATATGGATTTTTGGACAGGATAGTTGAAGACTGGATTCTGGAGCCAGAGAGATGGCTCAGTGATTAAGAGTACTCGCTGCTCTTGCAGAGAACCTAGGTTTGGTTCCCAGGACCCAGGCTCACAACTGCTCATAAACCCAGTTGTAGGGGACCTGACACCCTCATCTGGCTTTGCATGCACATGGTGTACATATATACATGCAGACACACACACATAAAGAAAAAAAGTAAATAAAAAAAAGACTAGCTCTCATTCCTTCTCTCCCATGCTCCTTCCTCGGGAAGGGAAGCTTACATGTGCCAGGCACAGAGGGCAGCCGGCTCCCAGTCCTGTGGGAGAAGCAGAAGCTGGCATCTGTTACAGATGTGTTGGCTGTGATGAAAAATACAAGAGCCGGGCTGGAGAGATGGCCTAGTGATTAAGAGTGCTCTTGCAGAGGACCTGGGTTCAATCCCCAGCACCCACATGGCAGCTGAGAACTGTCTGTAACTCCAATTCCAGGAGAACTCCAGTTCCAGGGGAATCAGACACCCTCTTCTACCTCCGTGGCATTGCACGACACGGGTGCACAAACTTGCATGCATACAGTACATGCATACACATAGAAAATAAATAAAATTAAAAAAAATTTTAATTAAAAAAAAAGAAAAATACAAGAGCATTATAGCAGCAGCAACAGCAGTTCAGGGGCCACCTCCGGGGATGAAGGTGGACGGGGGGTGAAGGTGGACAGGGGGTGAAGGTGGATGGGGGGTGAAGGTGGATGGGGGTGAAGGTGGACGGGGGGGGTGAAGGTGGACAGGTAGCATCTTCACTGAGGCTGCCCTGAAGGGTGGGTGCAGAAAGTGGTTGGGATCCCAAGAGGTGGAAACCATAGGACTCCCATGCTAACTGGGAGTTACAATGCACACATGTGTCTGTGTGTTCGTGTGTATGGGTGAACGCATTGTGCATGTGGAGGACAACCTCAGGGGTCACGCTCACAAATACCATCCACCTCATTTGAGACAATGTCTCTCATTGGCCCAGAACTTGTCCATTGGGCTGGACCGGCTGGCAGTGAGTCCCAGAGATCCTGCTGTTTCTGCTTCCACAGCAGTGGGATTACAAGTGTGGGCCACCATGCCCAGCACTTTCACATGGGTTCAGAAGCTCGGAATTGGGTCCTTCTGCTTCAAGCACTTTCCCACCTGAGCCATCTCCCACTGCCTAATCTGAATACTCTTCATCTTTCTTCTCTTCCATCATTTTGGGAGGCAAGCATACTCTGTGCATGTGATGATGTAGAGTGCTTGGTATGATGTGTCAAGTGGAGGTATGTATGTGAGAGGCATTTGTAGAATGCATATATATGTGAGAAATGTGTCTGTGTATGTGTGAGTGCAGATATGAGGGGGTGTGGTGTGTATAGTATGGGTGTATATGTGTGTGAGAGGAAGTGCCAGTGCAAATGTACATATGTAGCTATATCTGTGCATTAGGTGTGTGTCTAGTTGGTATGGGGACTCTCTAGTGTATATATAGCACTGTGTGTATGTGTGTGTGTGTGTGCATGTGTGTGTTTGTGTTTGTGTGTGCACTTGCCCACAAAATTGTCCTGCAACCCCCCCACTCCAGGGTCAGATGGCTCAGTGGGAACTTAGAAGCTTCTTTTCTGAACTGGAAATACTGGTATTGTCTTAGAGTCTATGGGGGTCCGGAGAGCCCCAGGGAGGCTTGCTGTGGCCTGTGTCTGCCGGGACCAGGTCCCACTTGGCAGTTGCAGCTGTACACCCTGCTGGGGTCTGGCATCCACAGGGTGAGTTCCCTAGTTTTGGCAGAAGAGCTTCGGGGGCAAGAGGCCTTGCCAGGGACCAGAAGAGCCTTTATTCTCTTCTTCCCTCTCTCCCTCCTCCCTGAGCTGTGCTCATGCTGACCGGGGAGGGGCGCTGTCCTTTGTAGCTCTCTGCCACTGCTGTTTGGACTCCAAGGAGAATGTTCTCATAGGAAGCATCCCCTACCGAACACTGCATCTTCCTGAGTACCAACAAGGACAGTGACGGGAACACGCATGTCCCCAGGATCATGTCCTAGTGGGATGCTGCCTATGGTCCCTCTGGAGCTGGGAGGAGTCTGTGAACAACTTGGGTTCCTAAAGTGTCCGCTCCTGGATGACGATCCCCCAGAAGGCTTCTTGGCATAGGCTCCATGGGGGGTGCCCTCAGATGGCCTCCTGCATGTGGTGAGGCACCATCCTGTCCTGTGGGGAGGAGGCTCCTAGAAGGGGCCCAGTCCCACCCCAGCTGGGGAGTGTGGGGGCTGGCAGAGTTCATCCCCGGACAAGAAGTACTGTTATAAACTCAGTGAATCTTTTTATTTTACCAGAACCAGATGTAGAAAGGTACCAGGGAGGGAGAAAGCCAAAGGTTATGAAAACAGACTACTGCTATGAGGATCAGGGGAGGGTTAGTGGCCTGCGTGTGCATGTGTGTGCATGGTGTGGGCTCATGAGCTAAAATGCCTGGAGACAGGGAGGACAGAGGGGCCACTGGGGGCAGCAGAGCTACGAAAGGCTGACCGACTCTTACCTGTTTAAAGGATTGTGTGCGCGCACACACACACACACACACACACGCACACGCGCTTGCGCAGGACATTTCAACAAGCAGGTTGAGAAATGGGGAGACGGTCACATCAGCAAAGTACTTACTGTCTGGGCATGGGAACCTGAGTTCGGTCCCGAGCATCCATGAGAAGAGCTAGACGCGGGGAGATGCTTTAAAAAAAAAGATTTCATTTTATTTATTTTTATTTTATGTGTATGAGTGCATTGCCTGCATGTGTGCAAGTACAGCAATGTTGTGCAGTGCCTGTGGAGGCCAGAAGAGTCAGATCCTCTGGAATTGGAGTTATGCATGGCTGTTAGCTGCCATGTAGGTGCTAGTGATCAAACCCAGATCTTCTACAAGAGCAGCCAATGCTCTTAACCACTGAATCATCTACCCAACCCCATGGTTATGCTTTTAATTCTAGTGCCAGGCAGATAGAGGCCAGCAGATCCCTGGGGCTCATTGGCCAGCTAGCCTAGCTTAATTGGTGTGCCCCAGGTCACAGTGTCTGTCTCAAAACACAAGGAGGATGGCCCATGAGAAATGACAACCAAGGTTGACTTCTGGCCTCCACACACTCGCATGTACATGTGCATACACTCGTGTACAAACATGAACATATACTGGCATGTACACACACACACACACCCACACACACACACACTCATACATACAAGCACGTTAGATTTGCCTTCTACCCAACATGTTGGCTAACTGGTTCTACTTAGGGAATAAAACTTTATTAGTGTTCTTCTGCACCAAAAGAGTTTTAAAAGGCAGGAATTTAGAAAAGAAAAGCCAGACTGGCCTCAAATCCAGCACATGTGTCTGTGATGACCTGCTCACCTGCCAGCACACGGGCCATTTGTGTCCTTTGTGTCCCTTCTCATGCTTTCAACCCCTCCCCCACTGTCCCAGTGCTGTTGCGGTGGCCAGTTCTATGTAGACTTTGTGCAGTTTGCAGGTGATGAAGATTAATTCCCATGGGTCTATCTTCAACAAATGTGGACGGGAAATGCATAGAGACCTCTTCCTTTTGTCTCTTGGTACACAGTTCTGAGACACATCTTATAGATTCTCAATTTTATTTATTTATTTATTTATATGAATGTACTGTCTGCATGTAGGTTTGTGCACCCGTGTCGTGCAACGCCCCTGAGGTCAGAAGAGGGTGTTGGATTCCCCTGGAACTGGAATTCTCCTGGAATTGAAGTTGTAGACGGTTCTCAGCCGCCATGTGGGTGCTGGGGATGGAACCCGGGTCTTTGCAAGAGCAGTCAGCGCTCTTAACCGCTAGGAAGCCCCTCAGAAAGTAGTACCGGTTGTCTCTCATGTCAAGAGGTAAGTAGATGGTGATAACATCCAAGAAGCAATAGCATTAGAAGTACCAAGGCTCTGACCTGTGATGGATAGAGCTGAGCTGTGGGTAGAAGGTGAAAGAGTGGGTTATGTGGTAGTGGAGACAGTAGTAGCTGGGTGAGGATGATGGCGTTGGCCAGCTGTTATCACCACATATGGTCAGAACAGTCAGTTATGAATTCAAGACAATGTAGACGTCTAAGGGCCCCTATGGAAGCATCTCAGGAGAACTTTACTAGCTGCCTCCTGGCCATGATGGCCAGCCTCAGTGAAGCAGGTGGCAGTTCCACCTGGGGAAGGCAAAAGCTGGCACTGAGTGCCAGAAGATGGAGAGGGATAAACCAATGGACATGGCTTCCTGGAAGCTGTACCTAACTCTGTTCAGGTTGGGTACTCAGTGAAGAGTTAGCTGAGAGAAGCAACATCCATGACTTCTCAACCGTGGCTTCCCACCCGTGGCTTCCCACCCCTGTACAGATCCTGGCTCTTGACTTAGTTTTCAATTCTACTTTGTATTATTGCCATTACTATTATGGCTCTTGATGCGGATCCTGTATCAGTCAAGCAGGACTGCTCTGAATCCTGTGATCCTTGTTTAAGAATTTTTGACCTAGGGCATTATCCAGAGGGGAATGAGGAATACCCGAACTGGGGAGAAAGGAGAAAGGGCTACACAGGGGGACTGAGGAAACAGAGATAAATAATGCTTAAGTGGTCCAAAAAGCCAGAGGGAAAGGTGGTATTTAATAAGCCTACTGAAAAAAATCTCATATAATATTAATGTGAGTGCATGTGTATAGCTGAAGACTATACAACAAAAATCACAGTGCCTGGCAAGGGAAACCTCCTTGTGAGTTGGTCAAGGTAGTCCAAGGGATTTAAAAACTAACAAAGACTATTGCCACAGCCCTCGATTGCCATCCAGAACTTGAAGTTAGGACCTTATTGCTGAAGGCACCATGTACTCCAGACAGTACTTGGAGCAGTTGGAGCTGGAACCGACCTGGACCTTCTTCTCCAGAGATGAGCTCTCATGATATCAGAAGATGCTACGCAAGCTGCCAAGGGAGAAATCCAATCAGTGATCCTATCCAGCTAGAAAACCTATGGACCACAACAATGAGTAGTGTAGGAAATTATTTCTATTGGTGCAACAGTGGCACTTTTATCTCGGGGGTAATCAACATCTGTCTAATTGGATATAGGGCCCGCTCTATAGGAGGGAACTCGTGTGTGGTACTGCAAACATAGCCAAGTACACTGGCTGGAGAGGTCAGAGACCCTAGAAAAGAACCTATTTTTGTCACTTCCCTGGACCAAAAATATTTTCTTACTGTATTCTAAATATCTATCCTTATATTTACAGACAAGGTTACCTCTCACCACTCATCAAATAAGCTGCTTTCTGCAACAGATAGAGACTATCATAAAGTTCCACAACTGGTCACACATAGAGAATAAGTGACTATGAGGTGTCCAGCTTAAGTGACACATCTACAATGCAACTTACAGCCAAGGATCAGGGTGTATCCCAGAAGAGGATGTGGAAAGACAGTAATATTCATAGAAGCAAGGTGCAGACGACAGGAAAGTGACTGGATGAAATCTCCACACTATGCTAGTCTCCTGGGATCTGCATATTAACAAAACCAGTTGACATGCCGAGATGGATGGGGGTCATTTCACAGAGTCCCACCTCCAGATGAAGAGCTACTGGCAATCAGTGGATGCTGGAGTCCTCTGTACAGCCCCAGGGTGCTCAGCCTTTTGCTGGGGGCTGGGGATGGGGACTCAAAGTCAGAACTCAGGGGTGTCTGTTCCTAGGGACCGTGGTCAACAATGCAAGTGTCGTGTTTCTAGAAACAAGGACGATAGAGTGGCTAAGTACCCGTCCCTCAGAAGTGAAGAAGTGGAGGGTGAACAACTCACCACCGGATGACGCACTCCAGCAGGGAGGCTGCCATCTTCTCATTGTGTTCCTGAGGGTCTGGAAGTCCAGTGAGGGGCAACAACTTGGCCCAGATTTCATGGCTAGAGAGCTGGAGACCCAAATCCAGTCCTAGGCCCTAGCTCTCTTTCCCTGTTCCTTGTCTATCACACTGGTGTGTGTGTGTGTGGGGGGGGTTGTTTTAATACAAAGACAAAACACAAAAGGCGGAGGGAGAAGAGATGTCCTCTGGCAGCCGGAGACCCCAGAACCCACAGTGCCCAGGCATGTGGCCACACATGGCAGACACTCCAGTGATATCCCGACTTGGGAGACGGGGAGGGGAAGCAGGCATGAGGAGCACTTCAGGAGAGAGCCACGGGGACCGAAGAGAAAGGGGACTAATGAAGAAAACATAAAGTCCGTAAAAACACTTTTTCTTTTTTCCTGGAGCTGAGGATATTTGAGAAGTGTTCATAAGAGGCCAAGGTCGGTGTGCCCTTGTTGAAAATGTCTAATTCACAACTCAGGCATTTTAATCACTTGTCCAAAACAAGAGGGTTTTCTTTGGAGCCTAAACATGAAAAGCTCTTCATTCAAATGTCTCTGAGTTCTGGGTCCTCAAGAGCAGAATGACTCCTTCTGACTTCAGCGCCTTCCCACGGGCAGCCAGTAAGGCCACACTGCCCATCATTTTAACACGGTGGTTATCTTGTACCAGGCAGCAATCACTTCAGTTTGGATGATTCTTTTTTTCTTGAATGTGAAGGCAGCAAACAGGGAAAAAGGCTGGATGGGCCTAAAGCAGTACAATAAGGGCAGCTTTGCATTCTTGGGTATAAGCATTTAAACTGTCTCAAGGAGAAATGATTTGACATTGAACTAAAAAAAAACCTTTTATTACATTTTATTACTCTATTGTGTGTGTGTGGGCACTTCGAGGTCAGAAGACAACTTGCAGGAGTTGGTTCTCTCTTTCCACCGTGTGAGCCCTGGGCATCGAACTCTTCTCATCAGTTTTATGGCAAGTACCTTTGCCCACTGAGCCATCTCACCTGCCCCATTGTAAAGGGATGTCTGTAGAATCCTCAAAGTGCTGTGCAAAGCAGCTCAGCAACAGTGAGGAGCAAGATACTCTCTCCTAGACAAGGTTTCCGGCAGGCTCTCAGGAGAGAGGCCTCTAGCTCACAGGATCATGTTGGATTGTGCTAAGCATCATGGGAAATGGGCCAGGCAAGCACAGAATGTTAGGTGATAGATTCACATATGCTGGATATATTTATGTGTGTGTGTGCAACTGCGGATATGCACACACACATGCAGAGGCCAGAGGCTGACATCAAGTGTCTTCCTCGATCACTTTTTAAAGGAAAACTCAGTATAAAAGAAGGGCTAGCGCAGATACAGAAAGGAGCAAGGGCTGGAGAGATGGCTGGGCGGGGAGCACTGGCCGCTCTTGTGGAGAACCCGTTTGGTTCCCAGCACCCACCCACATGGCGGTACAGAACAATTCACAGGCAAAACACTCATATAGGTAAAATGTAAATAAATAAATAAATAAATAAATAAATAAATAAATAAATAATCTTAAAAAAAAATAAAGGCAGATCTAGGAATGAGCCAGAACCCTTCTGTGAACTGCAGTGCAGACAGTGGAGCTATTTGCTGGGTCAGGGTTCTGACATAATTTTCACAGTAAGTATATTTACTACACACATAGCTATGGTCAAAGGCAGAGGAAGACTGATTTCTTAAAGTCCAGATGAAGTGTTTTAAAAATGACATCCATTGAGGCTGGGCGTGGTGATACACGCCTTTAATTCAAATTCAAGCACTCTCTGTGAGGTCAAGGCCAGCCTGGTTTACATAATGCATTCTAGGCCAGCTGGAGCTACCGGAGATCCTGTCTTAAAAAGACAGAGAGAGAAAGAGAGAGAGAGAGAGAGAGAGAGAGAGAGAGAGATCCATTGAATGGAATTGCTTGGCGATTGTTAAGAAGGGAACACAACTTGAAATCCAAAGATTTCAAGTCACTGTGCTTAATAACAGAGTCATAAAGATCTGACATATTGCAGATGGAGAAGTAAGGCTCAGAGATATTCGCCCACTTACCCAAGGTCCAGGAGGCAGAGTGGTGTCATAGGCTGGGTGTGGCTCTCATATGCTGCAGTTCTAGCCTGTTCAAAACATGACCTTATTTTGAAATTGTCCTTGAAGATGAAATGTGCTAGGTTGAGATCATTAAGATGGGTCTAGTCCAAATGACTGGCTGGGTATGAATGGTATTCTTATGAGAAGGGACCATTGGGACACAGACATATACACAGGGAGCATGTCATATGAACAAGAAGGATGTCTACAAAGTCAAAACAGCCACAGCCACCAGAACCGGGAGGCCACATGGAGCTCCATCTGGCCGAGTTAACCATGCTCTCAGAAGAGCTCAGGACTGTGGCACAATGGTTGAGTAGGCTTGGGTGCCCCGGCCAATGCAGGCACGCCAACTTTCAGGCTGGCACCTTGGCCTAAGTAACCTGGAATGCCCTGGAGAGGCCTGGGGTGTGTGAATCCCAGGGGCTCTGTCAGAGGCCTTCCTGGTCTTCATGTTTGGAGCAGAACTGAGTTCCCAGACAAACTGGGATGGGAGTTTGGACTGATACAGAAGGGCCTTCCACCTCTAGGTTATCCTGTGGAGATGGTGCTGAGAATTCAGTGATCACGGGCCTGTTGTGGGCAGAACCCCAGGCGACAGGCTGTGGGCTTAAAGGACTGGTCTTAGTCAGGTGTGGTGACGCAGCTTGTAATCATGGCATGATGCAGGAAGACTGTAAGTCCAGGCCGGACTGTGTTATAAACTGAGATTTTTGTCTCAAGAAAGATGAAAGGACCCTGGTGGCCCTGAGTGCCCCGTGTGTAGTTTTTAGCGAGGAGTGGACTGGCGAGCACCTTTACCCCAAGCGCTTGGCCTGTCTTCCTGCATTCCTCTTCTAGGCCCAGATGTCTGAGGCGGGAACACTGGGTCCTGAACTTTTAACTCATTCCAGATGTGTGCTGAGTCCTCTTAGTATTTAGGGCCAAACAAAAAGCTGGAGGATGGGGTGGGCTTGGTATTTAGGGCCAAACAAAAAGCTTCTCTCTGTGTAAGATAGCCCCAAGAGCAAAGGCGGACATGATAGATTGAAACGGGTCCAAGGAAGTCTTGCTGTACTTCGTGTCAATGGGCTCCATTGTGCAAGTCCTGTGACTCCTCGGCAGGCCAGTTGCAGGTTGGGCTTTCCTCAACTCTATGTCCCAGCTTGGCACACTCCATTCTGAGGGTCCTGGAGGCTGTAAACTGCTGTCCAGCTTCTTGCCTGCAGCTAAGCCCGGGGCCTGCTTGATTCCAGGCTCCTCAGGCTGCTGAGAGCAGATAGATATGAGACTGGGGAGACATCAAAAGCCTCCTGTAGTGCCTCGAAGTCCATTGCTCACCTAGACTTCCCACAGCAATTCTGGGGTTCGCCTTCCCCTTGCCCCATATCTTAGCATGCAGTTGATCACCCAAGTACCTTCCTATTCCTTAACGAACAATTTCCATTGCTATTGCTAAATCATGAATTCCTGGTCCAATTCTTTGTTCCCGTATAAAAGATCCTGGGAATCTCAGCAGGTTTCCTCTGATCTCCAATCCACTGCATCTGGCATCAGTGCCAGAAACCAGTGAAGAAGGTGTTCTGAGAGAGACGTCGAAGTTTCAAGGAGGTGCTAGGGCCTGTGTGTGGAGCCCGGCAGAAGGGGGAGCCCTGGGAGGTCAGGACAGAATGGGTGTCCATCATTATATTCTCTTCAAGGGACCCTGTGCGCCCGGTGAGAAATGTGTCCTCCCCAGATCTCTTCTAGTCTACAGTGACCTCAGAAGGCCTTTGAGTCAGGCTGTATGCATGATCATTTGTGTGTGAGTGTGTGTGTGTGGGGGGGACCAGAAGGTGACATCAGATGACTTCCTTGACTGTTCGCCTCCTTATTTATTGAGGTGGAGTTGAACTCAGAGCTTGCAGGTTCAGCCCGTCTAACTAGCTAACCTGCTCCAGGGCTCCCCCATCTCTGCTTCCTGTGTGCTGGGGTTCCTCAAGAGCTGCCCTCCATGGGGCTGGAGAGATGGCCTAGCAGTTAAGAGCACCGACTGCTCTTGCAGAAGACCCGGGTTCAATCCCCAGCACCCACATGGAGGCTGAGAACCGTCTGTAACTCCAATTCCAGGAGAACTCCAGTTCCAGGGGAATCCGACGCCCTCTTCTGACCTCCGTGGCATTGCACGACACAGGTGCACAAACCTACATGCAGACAATACATTCATACACATAAAAAAAAAAAGAGCTGCCCTCCACACCCATGGGCTCTGTGGGTCCAACTCTGGTCCTCATGCTTGTATGGTACATACTTTACCCACTGACCCATCTCCCCAACCCTAATCCTGTACTTCTTATGATCTGATAAGTGGCACTATGTTCCCATTTAGCGTACTAATACATTTCCTTATAAACTAATTTAAGTAAAATGTGAGTCAAGTTAAAGATAAAGATTGAGTATATAACAAGACACAGATGATTGTGGCTAGGTTCGCAATCATTAGGACCTTATGTGGTGTTACCAAGAATGACACAAATAATGGTCCTGGTAAGTAATGTCTGGCCCCAGAAGAGTGAGGCTAAGCTGGGGGTACAGATCTGGGAGGCCATGGCAGGAGACCTGACCCCTCTGGTCCTCTGAGTTTGCCATGAGAGCTGGCAGAGTTGGCCATCACAAAATCACCAGGAGAGTGACCAGCTGTCTCAAGTGTTCTCGTTCCAAGCCACTACAATCAAATTCACAGCAGTTCTTGGGGATGTGGGTGACTGTTATTGATAATGGGATAATATTAGCAATGTGAGTCGACATGGACACTGGCCCTGGTCCCTAGGTGTTGGTCAGGGTGGCCGCTTTCTAGTTGGCCCCCTGGGCCACAAGTAGATACCCTTGTGAAATAAGGAATAGATGAGAAAGGAGAACTGTTGCTGTCAGCACAGACACACACCCACAACTGGGATCCATGTGCCTCCCGAGTGAGCAGAAGCAAATGATCTGATGGAAGAAAGAGCTGACAGTAAGGTGGTGGACACAGGGCGGGTGAAGGGGGGAGCTGCCCTCTCCATCTTTCCTCACTAAGGAATTAAAATAAGACACACGCAGGAGACGTTAAAGTTGGCTGCCCAGTGGTTTGATTCAGACTGAGGTTAAATAATGCAATGCTTTGGGTCTGAAGAGTGTTTGATGATCCAAGGACAAGCTGTGAATCATTCATTTTCCCCCTCAGTTCCTTGGAAGAATCAGAGCGATGGGTACTGCAGAGTCTATGTGGCCACTAGAGAAGAGGCCTGGATGGGGCAACAGGTGGCATGCGGGATGTGCTGGAATTCAGTCTTAGGCACAGCAGGAGTTGCTCTATAGCTGTCACTCAAGAGCTCTGGCTTGACTGAGTCCATGCCCTGTCTTGTTTGTCTATTGGGCTTCTGCTTTCTTCCCCTCCTCCCCCTCCACCCACTTCTTTTAAGTTTTGGGTTTTAGCGCAGCTTCTCTCAGGAACCCGAGGCATGCGAGCCCTGGCCAGTCTTCCAAGTGTGATCCCAGAGGCCAGACCAGTTGCTTGGCTTCCACATGGGTTGGAACATATAGACCGAGTGCTTTCCATGTGGGAACTACATTGTGTGGGAAATAAAGCTGAGGATGGGGAGGAAGTGGGAAAGAGCCCCTGTTCCATGTCACTGACAGAACATGGCAGCCACACTGCCCCAGCCCGCTGGGTCCCCATGTCACTCATTAAATGGACAAATTGCACTGCCTGGGGAGTTGATATCATAGAAAGCTTGAGCTTCTGGGGGTAGATCTGCATTTGATTTCCCAGATCATTCATATAGCAGGATCTCTCTCTCTCTCTCTCTCTCTCTCTCTCTCTCTCTCTCTCTCATCACTTTCCCTCATTCAGAAGGTCATTGAGAAATCTAAAGTCACCCTTCATCATGCACAGCCACGAATGCATGAACAGAGCTGGCAGCCTGGCCCTTTGCTGTCACTGACACTGAAAGTGAAGGGACTGAGTGAGGGACTCTAGCCTAGGAGCTCAGGGTTTCCCTTCTTCTACGAGCTGAGTGACTGTAAGGCAGTGAAGAGTCAGCACTACAACATCAACATGGACAGGGACAGAAAGACCAGCTTCCCGCTGGGCCTGGGAGCACCCCCTGCAACACCTGCACCCTCCTGGTCCTGGGAGAACCCCCTGCAACACCTGCACCCTCCTGGCCCTGGGAGCACCCCCTGCAACACCTGCACCCTCCTGGGCCTGGGAGCACCCCCTGCAACACCTGCACCCTCCTGGGCCTGGGAGCACCCCCTGCAACACCTGCACCCTCCTGGGCCTGGGAGCACCCCCTGCAACACCTGCACCCTCCTGGGCCTGGGAGCACCCCCTGCAACACCTGCACCCTCCTGGGCCTGGGAGCACCCCCTGCAACACCTGCACCCTCCTGGGCCTGGGAGCACCCCCTGCAACACCTGCACCCTCCTGGGCCTGGGAGCACCCCCTGCAACACCTGCACCCTCCTGGGCCTGGGAGCACCCCCTGCAACACCTGCACCCTCCTGGGCCTGGGAGCACCCCCTGCAACACCTGCACCCTCCTGGGCCTGGGAGCACCCCCTGCAACACCTGCACCCTCCTGGGCCTGGGAGCACCCCCTGCAACACCTGCACCCTCCTGGGCCTGGGAGCACCCCCTGCAACACCTGCACCCTCCTGGGCCTGGGAGCACCCCCTGCAACACCTGCACCCTCCTGGGCCTGGGAGAACCCCCTGCAACACCTGCACCCTCCTGGGCCTGGGAGTACCCCCTGCAACACCTGCACCCTCCTGGGCCTGGGAGCACCCCCTGCAACACCTGCACCCTCCTGGGCCTGGGAGCACCCCTGTAACACCTGCACCCTCCTGCTTCCCATCGCAGGTAAGATCCTCTCCCACAGCTGAGGTGATTGAGCTAAGGGTTGTATAGCATCTCTAACTCCTGTGACCAATGAGGAGAGGGGTTAGAGCTTATAGTCGGCCTCAGTTGTCAACTTGTCACCCTGAGAAGAGGAAACCTCAACTGAGGAATTTCCTCCATCAAGATTGATCGTGGGCGTGTCTGTGGGGCAGTTTCTTAATGGCTAATTAATGTGGGGAGCCCAGCCCACTGTGGGTGATGCCATCCCTATGCAGGTAGGCCTATGCTGTATAGAGAAGGTCGCTGAACCTGTGCTGGAAGCAGGCCAGTAAGCAGCATTCCTCCACGGTCTCTGCTTCCATTCCTGCCTCCAGCTTCCTGCCCTGGCTTCTGTCCATGATGGACTGTATAACCTGTGGGCCAAATGAACCCTCTCCTCCCCAAGTTGCTTTTGGTCAATGTTTTTTTTTTTTTTTTTTTTGGGTCCTTTTTGAGATAGGGTCTCCCTGTAGCCCCAGCTGTCCTGGAACTCACTCGGTAACCAGGCTGGCCTTGACTCACAAAGATCAGCCTGCTCTGCCTCCCCAAGTGCTACTAGGATGTAAAGGGCGTGGCCACAATGCCTGCGGTCAATGTTTTATTACAGCAACACAAACAGACCTGATGGCGAATGGGGCAAGGAGAAGCAATGAGAGCCTGCCCTGAGAACTTGGGTCGTAAGCTAGTAGACAAAGAGAAGGGGAATTTCTTTCTTTAAGGAGAGTACATGGAGGTGGCTTCCTGGTGTCCATATGCAAAAAATGTGGACAAAAAAACCTCTTTGTCAAATCCCTTGGAAAGAAATAAACTCCAGTGGACCCTTTGGGGATTACTAAAGAAATGTCACTGTAACCAGGATTCCTGCTCCCCTGAGCACGGATGTAGGGGAATCTGCAGTCTCCTCTCTGGATATGGAGACCCACTGGGAAGTCAGTGTGAGCCAGGAGAGAGTAAGGCAGGGACTGTAGATATTCTGCCAATGACATTCTGAGCCTCTGGTGCTGAAAGACTGAGAAGACTAAAGATGGTTCTGGAACACAGACTCTCCTGTTAAGCTCGCTGTCTTGCCTGGCCATTGCCTGGCATAAGGATGGAGAAGAGAGCTGCTCACCTCCTGTGGGCGGCGAGCACCAAGAGGGGTAGAGGCAGGGTGGCTGGCTGTGGGGTGGGAGGCACTGCTTCATAGAATCCAGCTATCTCTGTGGCATTTGGTATGAGCCATGCTCCACCTCCATAAAAGCACAGCACGAACACACTCTGCCCTAAGGTGGAGCGTGTAGTCAGGTGGCCCTGAATTCAAATCTCAGATCCATCAAGTACCAGCCATGAGATATTGGATCAGTTCATTAGCCTGTTTGCCTTCCTTCTCTGTGGCACACATCACAAACAGTGCTTTCCTTTTAGGGTGCTATAAACCTAAAAAGTGACATTCTTTGGGACTCAGTAGCCAGTGCCCATTGAAGAACCAGTGCAGGGCAAATGACCAACTTTGAAAAATGTCATGTCTATGCAGCACAACCATGCGTCAGTAAACATGAAGACATGTTCTGAGAACTATATTATTAGTCAATTTCATCACGCAAACATCCTGCATTACTTGAGGGCCTAGATGTCCCGGGTTCCTAGCTCCACTTGGCTTCTTGATGCAATCAAGAGTTGTGTTGTGACTTTTTCCAGGGAGATGTGACCAATTTCCAGTTCATCCCAGATAGGGCACTGAGAGCAGATCAAAGGAATGAGTCCACCCAAGACTGAGGTTCTTACTGGAGCTTGGGTGACTCAGAGGCTTGCTTTGGCACCAAAAATCTCATCCTAGCATGGGTGACAATTCATAAAATGCATCCCTAGTTTCCTGGTTAAGTGCAGGCAGCTCGGCCAAAGAAAGCCTCTTCTCTCCCCTAGGCTGCTCATTACCATGTGACTTTGGGCGGAGCTTTGTGAATTCCTTGTCTTTCTGAGCTTCCCGAGCTTAGTAAGTTTCCCAGCCTCTGAAGTTTCTTTTGCTATCAGAGCCTCGGAGGGCCCCTCTCCTTCCTCTAGGGGGAATGCTTCAATTTGGAGGATACTCGGGTGACGGAAGCTGCTGCCTATGCAGCATGGCATGCCTGTTTATACAGAAGGGAGCACTCTAAAATGATGGTAAACCGGGCCTGGCAGTGTACACCTGTAATTCCAGCACTCAGAGGGCTGGGACAAAAGGACTACAGGTACAAGGCCTGCCTGAGCTACATAGTGAGTTCTAGGTCAGCTAGGGCTACAGGGAGTCCCTGTCTTAAAAAGATAAAAAAATTAAAATAAAATACACCCATTAAATTTTTAAATTTATTTTCTTATATGTTATGTTTTAAAGACTGTGGGGCTTTTAAAATTGTACTATATTGTATATTATTATATTAATATGAGATCTTGTGGACAAACAAGAAAGGAAAGATTATGAATTATTCCTGATGTGTTTGTGTGTCAGGTTGACAAGGGGTCAATTGGTTTGTTTTTGTCAACGTGACCCAAACCAAGTCACCCAGGAGAGGCAACTAACTCAGTTGAGGGATTTTCTCCATCAGGGTCCTGTGGGCATGTCTGTGGGTCATTTTCTTGATTGTTAATTGATGTGGGAGGGACTCTGCTCTCTGTGGAGAGTGTCATTCCTAGGCAGGTAGGCCAGAGCTATGTAAGAAAAGTAGCTGAGCAAGTCAGGCAGCAAAGCAGTGAGTAGAGTTCTGTCAACGTTCCTGCTTCGGTTCCTACCTTGAGTTCCTACCCTGACTTCCCTTTATGATGGACTGTGAACTGCAAGCTGAATAAACTCTTTCCTTCTCCAAGATATGGTTTTGATCGGTATTTTGTCACAGGCAAACTAGAACAGCCTGGGTGCATGGCTTTCTACAGAGAAATGTACTGAGAATAAAATAGTCTTCAGAGTAGCTGGGGGCTGCAGCGAAACTTCCATCAGTATCCTTCATGCTATTTTATAAAAAGTTTTAAAATTATATCTACCTATCTGTCCTCTATCTCTCTATCTTCCATTTATCTATCTATATATCATCATCTATCATTTATCTGTGTGTGTNTGGGCTGCTCATTACCATGTGACTTTGGGCGGAGCTTTGTGAATTCCTTGTCTTTCTGAGCTTCCCGAGCTTAGTAAGTTTCCCAGCCTCTGAAGTTTCTTTTGCTATCAGAGCCTCGGAGGGCCCCTCTCCTTCCTCTAGGGGGAATGCTTCAATTTGGAGGATACTCGGGTGACGGAAGCTGCTGCCTATGCAGCATGGCATGCCTGTTTATACAGAAGGGAGCACTCTAAAATGATGGTAAACCGGGCCTGGCAGTGTACACCTGTAATTCCAGCACTCAGAGGGCTGGGACAAAAGGACTACAGGTACAAGGCCTGCCTGAGCTACATAGTGAGTTCTAGGTCAGCTAGGGCTACAGGGAGTCCCTGTCTTAAAAAGATAAAAAAATTAAAATAAAATACACCCATTAAATTTTTAAATTTATTTTCTTATATGTTATGTTTTAAAGACTGTGGGGCTTTTAAAATTGTACTATATTGTATATTATTATATTAATATGAGATCTTGTGGACAAACAAGAAAGGAAAGATTATGAATTATTTCTGATGTGTTTGTGTGTCAGGTTGACAAGGGGTCAATTGGTTTGTTTTTGTCAACGTGACCCAAACCAAGTCACCCAGGAGAGGCAACTAACTCAGTTGAGGGATTTTCTCCATCAGGGTCCTGTGGGCATGTCTGTGGGTCATTTTCTTGATTGTTAATTGATGTGGGAGGGACTCTGCTCTCTGTGGAGAGTGTCATTCCTAGGCAGGTAGGCCAGAGCTATGTAAGAAAAGTAGCTGAGCAAGTCAGGCAGCAAAGCAGTGAGTAGAGTTCTGTCAACGTTCCTGCTTCGGTTCCTACCTTGAGTTCCTACCCTGACTTCCCTTTATGATGGACTGTGAACTGCAAGCTGAATAAACTCTTTCCTTCTCCAAGATATGGTTTTGATCGGTATTTTGTCACAGGCAAACTAGAACAGCCTGGGTGCATGGCTTTCTACAGAGAAATGTACTGAGAATAAAATAGTCTTCAGAGTAGCTGGGGGCTGCAGCGAAACTTCCATCAGTATCCTTCATGCTATTTTATAAAAAGTTTTAAAATTATATCTACCTATCTGTCCTCTATCTCTCTATCTTCCATTTATCTATCTATATATCATCATCTATCATTTATCTGTGTGTGTTTGTGTGTGCGTGTGTGCACGCACACATGTGTGCATGTACACATATGAAGATGAGAGGACAACTTACAAGAGTTGGTTGTCTCCTTCCACCGTGTGAGATGTAAGTCGGGTTGTCAGGCTTGCGGCAAACATTTTATCCTCTGAGCCATCTCGACGGCCCAGTTTCCTTGTTCTGGAAAGGAGAAATCTTGAGGACTTCTTCTTCTCTGAGTCTGTTGGCATCAAGATCAAAGAACCCGAAGTCCAATGATGAACTTTACAGACGTGGAGCTGTGTGTTCCCATGAAAATATCCTGTGTTCTGCAGAGCAGAGAACCACATGCTGGATTGCAAAGGGGCCAGCCAGACTTAACAGAAAAACTCTCAGGCCCCAAAGAACTGGTACCATCCTCTGAATTGCTACAGTAAAAGGGATGTAGAGGCTAGAGTGGCAAGGCAGGGAGCACTGGGGAGGTCAACCAGAGGGTTCGCATCTAGGTGTGAGACAGTCAAATGAACCAGACAAGATGGCAGAGCGGTGAACTACCAGCCACATAACCATGAAAACAGACAGCAGTTAAGAGCGCCGACTGCTCTTGTAGAGGACCCGGGTTTGATCCCTAGCACCCACATGGTGGCTGGAGAACCATCTTTAACTCCAGTTCCAGGGGAATCCGATATCCCCTTCTGACCTCTTCGGCATTGCAAGACACGGGTGCACAGACCTGCATGCAGACAGTACATTCATACACATAAAAAATAAATTAAAAAATTAAAAAAAGAAAACAACAGCATGTTTTAACGAATGACTAGTGGACTCCAACAACATCAAGTGCTAACAGACAAGGCCAATGCTGACAAACCAAGACAAAGTCAAGAAGGAATGATGGCTATGACATGTGACCACTCCTCTAATGATGGCTATGACATGTGACCACCCCTCTAATGATGGCTATGACACGTGACCACCCCTCTGATGATGGCTATGACACGTGACCACCCCTCTGATGATGGCTGTGACACGTGACCACCCCTCTGATGATGGCTATGACACGTGACCACCCCTCTGATGATGGCTATGACACGTGACCACCCCTCTGATGATGGCTATGACATGTGACCACCCCTCTGATGATGGCTATGGCACGTGAACACTCCACTAATTGGGCGAGCAGGATGTGAGCATCCCATAATCATCTCCTGGCTGGGCCAGAAGAGCATGCATTATGTGGGCTCCCCATTGGCTTGCCCTACAATACGCCCAGAGACTTACCAATCTTAATAAAAGTCACCTCCAGTCTTTGTCCAGTTTCTCCCATAACTTAGCCTTTGAAAAGCTCCTAGACAAGGGCTGGTACACCTTCCGGATCTCCAGTCTTAGTCTCCCCTTCTCCTTTCTTCTCAATCCTTAACGATGACTGACGGAAGACAATGAACTCAGAGCTGCTATCTCAGATTGACTTTTGGTGACTGTGGATTGTCCAGCATCTTAGTCCTTTATCAAACCATCTGGGCTTAGAGAAGCCTCATTCTTCTCAGAGATCTCAATCGTCATCCCCCAGGCCCCACAATTACCCATGCACCAGACCAAGTGCAGCCAGTCGGTAGAGTTTCCCCAACTTTGTGGCCCCTTGACCTTTCTGGGCACTAAGCACAGACTCTACCACTGAACTACACCCCTAGGCTCACCTGGGCCTCCTGGTCTAGTGTTGCTCCACACTCTATCTCCTTACTCCAGGCCAGGCTGTGGCCAGAGGTCCATGTATCAATCACACTCCACAAGCTTTGTGTTTGGATTAGAATGTCTTGGCTGACCTAATTCCCACTATCTGTTTTTCACAAGTTCTCTATTTCTCCTCCTCCTCCTCCTCCTCCTCCTCCTCCTCTTCCTCCTCCTCCTCCTCTTTCTTCTTCTTTCTTCTCTTGTTTATATGTGGAAATTGCTGGACCAACATCAACCATTTCATGGTGCCAAAACCCAGAGAGGTGGAGGAAGGTCAGGGTGCTGTAGAGAAAGAGCTTCCTTTGTCATCTTTTACAGAAAAACTATAGTCATGGATTAGCATACCATCCAAACATCTGTGTCTATACCAACATAACCTACCATAATAATTAGTACTGTAATACCTATATATCTAATTGCTTGTGCTTCATTAGTAGGATTGAAAGGTTATTCCTGGATAAACTGCCAACCCATGAAAGGAAACAGCCTGAACAGATCAGAGTCCAAAACAACATCTCCAGAGAAGGTAGACTGTTTTGCTTCTCATCCACCTGTGCCCCTTTTCTAAGCCTAGGGAACAATCTGCAGAAGAGGGGGCGTGGTAGAATGTAAGGGCTGTGATTGTGGTGAATGGTGAAACTACAGCAATATAGATTGGACACTTATTTGGTCAACATGATTGTACATACAAGCCCCTCCAGCTGGATGGTGGGACCCTTGGGCTGTGTGGGTTTGGGTATAGCTGCTTGCAAATTGGTTTTACACGAAGGATGCTTGTATTCATAACTTATTACTTATTGTTTAAAAAAGAGAATTATTTTCACACAAAAAAGAGAAAGAGCTTCCCAGGGCTTGGTGTCACTCTCAAAGGGCTGTCACTGGAGCTGGCACATGTGATCCAGGGGTGAGCCAGGGCCACCCTGTGTGTGCGTGCAGGTTGGCAGGGTGCCTGTTAGAACTGCTATCTCAGGGACCCCTTGGTGCTGCCCTGGGGTCTCCTCGTGGCTTCTCCAGCCTTGGCTCTAGAGGAGAAAGGGAAGGAGTTCACTTTCATCTCAGTTGAACAAGGAAAGTTGGGGACACAGGTGGCATCTGGTTGTGTTCTGCACATAGAACACCTTTAGAGAAGTTGTCATGGCTGAATAGCTGACAGAACAATACTTCCTGACCATGCTGTGCTGCAGGGAGCACTTTCCACTGTGAACTCTTTGTTTCTGGCCACAGCCCCCCCCCCCTCCTCCACACACACACACACTGTGCCCTTACAGGCCAGAAGAACCCCTGTGTGTTCCTCTTGTTCAGTTCTGCTGCCTGAGACTGGGGGTGAGATGCCTTCCCACCACTCTGATGGAGATTCCGAAGTAGGCTTTGGGTATCCACTCCCACCACAAGCACCCAGGATTCCTGTGAATGAGACAGGGTGAGAATTCTCTCCCATGCAGCATGAGGAAAAGGGATAAATGCTATGTGGAATTTGCCCATGATCCTGGAAGGAGAGGAGCCCAGCAGAAACAAAGAGTTTGTGACTCTAGTCACAAACTTCCCAGTGCTTTGGCTCTAAGGGTTGGGGCTCTGGGGTTCTGTGGTCCTGAGGTGGAACTCAGGGCCTTGAGCTTCATGTTTTCTATCACCGAGCTGCATCTCGACATGCTGGGACAGAGGAGGAAGCCTACGCCTCTTCTAAGTCCCTTCCACGTGGTTTCCATGTGTCCATTCAACATGAGCCCCAGTCCTGCCGACTGGCGTGCACACCTTTATCTGTTACCTCCTATTGCCACCTTCACTATCATCTCATGCCTGGAGACAAGCGGTGGAGAAGCCACAGAAACCGTAGCTAGTTAGCTTGCTATCAACCAATGCGGAGCGAGGATTCCAGGGGCATAAGTCTTGGAGTGCCTTTTACACATCTCTTTCAACTACAAAGCATCCATCCTTCTTGCCTTCCCCCTTCCCAGCATCCCTCATTCCTCCTGCTGCTGGGTCTTTTAAGGGAGAAGGAGGGATTGGATGTTACAGAAGGGGCACCCAGCCCATTACTCCACTGTCTTGTGTTCTGGGGGCACCTATTAGGAGCAATGTTCCTAGACCTGCTTCTATGATGGTAATGTGCATAGGAATCTCCTCAGTATGGCCCACAGGTGACTGAGAGTCTGCCCTTCAGCAACTCTCCTGTGTGGCGGAGCTCTGAGCAGCAGGCCCTAGGCCACAGGTGCCCAGAAAGCTTCCTGAGGTTTCCTAAATATGCCTTGGGACAGGCCTGGGAGCTGTGTCAGGAGTTTTGAGTTGGATTTCCCTTTAAAATTTTTCTTTACCCCTTGGTTCTGAAAAAAAAAGTTTGAAAACTACGGCCTCAAATAAAATGGAGAGATTTACTTGCAATGAATGGCAAGAAATTTCTGTCCCCAAAGTGAAATTCCTTCACGGCCGCTCTGCTGACTCAGGAGAAATGACAGCCATATTTGGACAGCTGGCCTCGGGCTGACCTCCCCTCCCTGCTACCTAATGGAAAAATGTTGAAGGTACTCTACTTAGAAATAATTATATTTACATAGCCCCTGTTCATGTTCTCTCTCTCTCCCCCTCTCTCTGTCTCTCTTGCTCTTTCTCCCCCACCCCGCCCTGCAAAGATTGCTTCTGGAATTCATCAACACCAGCTGTTTACTTCCACTTGAAGCCAGAAACATATTTTTCCTCCTCTGTGTTTAAGTTGGGCTACGGGGGCATCCAAGATGGCGGTCATGTTTTTACCACCGCAAAAAATCAGTCCATTTGTTCTGAATGTTGAGTGAGCACTCACTACCAGAACAGAGGAAAGAAGAGAAGACAGAGGGGCGCTGGACAGAAAGAACATGAATATAGTCCAGTGTTCTTGAAGAAGTTCTGTGGTCAAATATACTAGAGGATTGCTGTGCTCAGCAAGTCTGTTAGGCAGGATTTCTTTTCTTTACTATTACTGTTATTGTTATTATTGGCGGTACCGGGGACTTGGGCCTTCTGAATGCTAAGCAAGTGCTCCGCCCCCTGAGCCACATCCCAGCTCCCCACTGTGTCTCTGTGAATCTATTGAGGTTCTTCTAACCCCTCACAAGGAGATGACAGTCAACCCTGTTCTCCAGTGTCACACAGAACCTGCTCTTCGTAGGACATGTCAAGGAATGCTTGGATTCTGTGGAACCCAACTTGTGGAAGCTCGATCCACTGACCAAGCCTTAGCCCTGAAAGAGCCAGCTCAGTACTTGGGAAAATACTGTCCTTTGCATGTGGACTGGTTCTCCAAAATTATCAGACTCCAAAGTCTTCTACTTCTGGAATTAAAATTTCAGAAAGTCCCTGGCTAACACTCTGGGCCATCCCTGGGAGTTGGGTTGGAGGCTAGGCTGGAAAGCTATCTGCTGGCCAAGTACTGGGGCATCTTGCCACAATCATGTGCATGAGGGGCTGGGACCATGCCTTGATGGCTCACAGACAGTTATCTGCAAGTATGGGTTCTGAGGTATTGGGGGGCTTAACAAAAAGGATGTGCCCCCATTGGCGGAAGCAAAGAACCCCCAGAACAAGGAGGAACAAAGCAAATCTTGTGTTTAATGTCAGAGAGGCAGGAGGAAGGAGGGTTTGCTGGGCAGGGCACCAGGCAGATGTTCTGTCCCCACCCCCAAGCAAGGCTCAGAGCACCCACATCCAGGGCACCCAGGTCACCACACCCAGGGCATCCACACCCAGGGCACTGCACCCAGGGCACCCACACTCCTAGCCTCCTGAGCCTCAGTAGACTCAGTTCCCAAATGCAGTAGCAACAGGATGGTCTCAAGTTCCTCAACATTGGGCCGTCAAAGCCTGCAGCATGGCTGGTCCTGAATGTGATGTGGTCCAGGCCCAGCTTTTCTACCAGTCCTTGCCGTGGCGGCTGAAAGACGTAGGAAGATGTTCCCTCATGGCCTGGCTCCACTGTCCACAGATAGGGCAGACTTGGCAAGAACAGACACTGCAGATCAAGAAGGAAGTGCGGGTGCATGCACAGGAATATCTCGGCCTCTTGGCAAAGTTGTCTCTGGCCACAGGATGGAGCCGGTCCCCAGCCAGGCAGGTGCCACCAGCTGTCCCCTGATGTGACAGACCCCAGGACATGTAAGAGTGTCTGGATAGAAGCTAATTCCCAAAGGAGTGCAATTGGCTGCCCATCCAGCCGCTTCCCATCTGCCTCCTGTCCCTCTGGATTCCGAGAATTGGGCTTGATTTGCTGGATGAGGTTATCTTAATTCCTAAGGCTCTCAAGGA
Organism: Rhizomys pruinosus; assembly: GCA_009823505.1. Taxonomy (NCBI): domain Eukaryota; kingdom Metazoa; phylum Chordata; class Mammalia; order Rodentia; family Spalacidae; genus Rhizomys; species Rhizomys pruinosus. Next base: position 367,860 of record VZQC01007130.1, read on the forward strand.
CACTTTTATTTTTATTTATTTTTTTAATAAATAATATATATTTTAATTTTTATTTATTTATTTTTATGTGTATGAATGCATGCAGGTGCACCCGTGTCGTGCAATGCTGCGGAGGTCAGAAGAGGGCGTCGGATTCCTCTGGAACTGGAGTTAAAGACGGTTCTTGGCCGCCATGTGGGTGCTGGGGATCGAACCTGGGTCCTCTACAAAGCAGTCAGAGCTCTTAACGCCATGTGGGTACTGGGGATCGAACCTGGGTCCTCTACAAAGCAGTCAGAGCTCTTAACCACTAGGCCATCTCTCCAGCCTTCAAGGACACTTTTAAACTAAAACGTGTGTGACAGCTCCTGCCCTTAGCTTGAAATAGGTCCCTGTTCCACCCGGGGGTGAACGTGACCCTGGAGGTAGAGCAGGAAGGTAGCCGGGCTTCGATACTGCATCCGACTCTATCTCCTGGCCTTGGTGCCAGTCTGGTTCACGCAAGAGTTCTCTTCGTTTATCTCTCTCCCACACACAACAATTGTCCCTGGGAGTCAGTGAGGCCTTGCGTCATACACTATTCTAAGAACTTGAGGTTTGTTAACAATCAAGCATCGAACCTTGGGAGTCGAGGTCTACTGTTTTGCCCATTGTATAGATGAAGAGAGTAAGGTATAGCTGAACTCGAGGTCCAGAGCCATCAATGTGAGGATCTGGGATTCAAACCCTTAACTACTCTACCATACCAGCTTCACAAGGATAAGGTCCCAAGCCACTCTCCTTTCTGATAATGTGCTCTGCTGTCCTTGGGGCCTTTCTTCCCCACCATGAGTCCCCATCTTCTCTGCCAGCACCTCACTCAGAATGTGCATACAGCAGGCACTCATTACATGTTTGCTGTTGAGCTAGCCAATGGCCTATGAGTGTACATAATGTAGGAGCCAAAAACTGCGTAGTGTCTGGGAGGAAGCTGTGCCCCGAGTCTCCATCTTTGCCCTTGGTCACGTCCAGTGTAGGGAAGGTAGCTGCCACAGCAGGGTTCAGTCGGGCCGTCCTGGGCAGCCCATGGGGCACATACCGAAGGCCAGGAAAGCAATGGGGTCCCTGCCTGTCCCTGGAGAAAAACTCCAGGATTGGACTGGTGAGATGGCCCCTAGGGCAAAGTACTCACCAGCAAGCTGGATAACCTGAGTTCATCTCTGGGACCCACGTGGTAGAAGGAGAGAACTGAATCCCACAACCCATCCACATGTGCTGGTACCAACCCACATACCACACCACACACACCACAGACATACTACCCCCCCGCCACAAAACACACCATACTCCCCCACCCCACACACTCTTTCTCAGAGAAGTCCCTGTCCTTTGCCACTTGTGTCTCTTTCTCTACTGGCTTGCATCTGTAAGAGACGGTCTGATGCTGCAGCTTGAAACCTGGGACATGTTCCCACCAGGGTGGAGCCTTTGCTGGTGACCAAAACTGTGCCCTCTATGGCTCTGCCCAGCTTTGGACACCTTTCCTGGCCTGTCAGATTCCTCTCCTTCTGCTCCTATCCCTGGCACACAGAGAGATCAAAGCCCAACTCAGAACCCCGGAGACTCCCAGTGTAGACAAGGCTTGGCTTTCCCTGGCAGCCAGCTGGCTTGTGGGTCCCTAGAAATGCAGTTGTTGCTGGACGGAGGCTGGAAAGAACATCGGTCTTCACTGCAATTTAAAATGACAGGCTCTGGCCCTGTGAACCTGGGTAAGATTAACTCCTCATTTTTGGGAAAAGGAAAAAGCCCAACTCTCTGAAATAACAGGTTAGTGGGGAAATTACCGCTTTGAAAGCGGCGCAGGCTCTGATTTGCGTATTCCCTCTGTCCAGGCTGCGTGTGTTCTGGGTTTGATAATATGCTTGTTATGCGAACAGTACATTGCCGTTTCTAAGTATGTAATCTCTTTACCACAAGGCTGCAACATCTGCTGGCCAGCTGCGACATGGTTGGATCATTAACACAGCTTCTAATTTTCCTCTTTGAGTTCAACACGAGAAGTTTTACTGAGTGTATGAAATTCATACTTTCCTACATCCTAAGGAGAAGCCCAGGTTTCTGTGACCCATCTCCCAAGAAACAGGCTCTATTTTTCCATCCCTCATCCTTCCCACAGCCCCACACAGATGCACTGGAGCAAGGTCACTGGACTTCCTCTCTCTCCCCAGGGAAGGCCCAGCCCTGTGGTCCTCGTGCAGGCACAGCCCCCCGATCCCCCATGAGCTTGGAGCCCCTGTGATACAGACATGTGATTATCCTTCATTTTGAGATTAGCCTCACGTCCTAAGCCCCCGCCCATCTATAAAAAACAAATTGGAAGCTGGCAAGAGTAACTGGACCCCTGAGTCATGTTGGAGAATTCCATTTCAAAGCCTGCTTGCGCTCCCTCCCGACTGCCTACTTTGGTGAAATGGGATGGGGTTAGTAATGGCTCGTTCTTGCCAACTTAGTTCACGTTCCTTGGGTAGGCCCTCAGCCTCCCGCTCAGGAGAGGGCTGCATTTGATTAAAGGCAATTTGGAGAGTGGACCTTTTGATTCAGGGATATGCCTCTATAAATATATTGCAGAACATTTTTTTTTTTTTTTGGAATAAGCTCAACAGTCCAGAGAAGAAATCCTTAAGAGAATAACATATGTGACTAAATAAGGCAGGCCCCTCCAGCCCCACGCACTGGCTGTTCAGCTTTAGTCAAGTCCTGGAGCCTCACAGAGGACTCCTCATACCGGCCTTCATTTGTCTCCTCTTTGGGGACCTTCTATAGTTTGGAATCAGAAGGCCCCAAACTAATTTTGTTAGCGTGGATCATTAACGCCTTCAGTTCTTTCCGCATTTTGTGGGCACCTGTCTCTGTCTACCAAGCACATCCTACCCACTCTTACCTGGAGAATCAGAACGGTAATAATGTTCATGGCAAAGGACAGAGTGAGCTCCTTTTGCTGGTGTCAGGAGACCGAGGGGACAGCTTCCCTTTGATTTTCAGGCAAATTTAGAAGCAGGATTATAATCTGACATTTTTGTGTATAGAGCCATATCTCAAATGTGTGGCCAAAGATAAGGTGAGGTGGTCACCTGGACCCCTGCAGAGGTAAAGCCCTTCTGTTGTATTACTTGGTTTTCTGGTACTGCAAAAAAAAAAAAATTCTTAAGAAAAATTTACTTAAAAAGTAGAAAGGTTTATTTGGATTCCCTTCTTGGGGAGACTCGTGGTTTTGGGGCCTGAGGCAAGTGTCACATCATGGTGGAGCAAGGAGATCACAGCAAAAACCATTTTTTTCAAGACTAAAATGAAAGGAAGATAGAAGACAGGGTTGGAGTCCCATAATCCCTTGGGAGGCATACCACCAATGACCTAGGACCCCAGGCGTCAGTCAGCCCTGGGCACAACTCAAAGTGCCTGGAAAGTTTGGAGCATAGCAGTACTGCGGCTAATTCATTCTGTGTCTCTGGAGGTGGGACCAGGCTCTGTGAGGTCCTGTGGGCAGCAGATGGGGAGCCTAAGGCCTCAGGCAGTGAGCAGGGCCTGCCTTTCTGCCACCACTGTACCTAAGCACTTTACTGCTACCATAGATCCTTTTGTCCTGGGATCCTGGGTGCCTGTGCCAGTGTACATTTGGGTACAATTACATCTTGATGTATGAAAGTTGTGAGACAGATGGAGGAATCTTGTAAGTGAGAACTAGGATACCTCCTTTAGATCAATCCCAGCCCTGGATCCACAGTGCTAAGAGGGAACTCAGAGGATCCAGTCCTCTGATTTTGTTTGTTGGGCATGCCTTCCTTCCACAAGGAGCCCTTGTCATAGTCCCCATGTCCCTGTTTGCTTATGTGGGACTCTTGTGAATTCACTTCCCCCACCTCCAGACACAGATACAGCATTGCCACATGACCTGGACCTGGGGCAGGTCACAAGCCTATGGCCAGGGTTCTACAGGTCTTCTCATGTCCTGCTGGCCAACCGCAGGAATCTTATCTCCACTTCTGAGTGGCCAGCATCCATCTTGTCTCTGCACGTGGATTGTTTAAAGAATAATCCTATGAAGGCCAAGCTTGTTCCTAAGTTCCCCCTTGGAGTCTTGATGACATCATGTGGGGGCATCAGCAGACAGTCCCCTCTACTTTGGCCTGGCCCTACCTCATCTGAGGTTCAGAACCATTTGAAGTAGGTACAATCACTGGACACCTGCTCTGGGTCCCACACTGTCCTTCTTAGGAAGTCCATGGTGGAGAGATACATTTATTTCTTTTGAGTTCCAGGCAAATGAGGCCAGAAACTTAAGGGATGCTCAACCTGGCAACCGGGGAGTGTCGCGCGCAGCAGTCTCGCCGGCAAGAACTTTACGCGGACAACAGGATTCTTCTGCAGCAAACTTTATTGTGTACAGCTCTCTTGTGAGAAGGACCCCGAAATGGGGCAGAAGCACTGCCTATATAGCAGTCCAGAGGGCTCGTGCATGCTCTGGATTGGTGCACCATCCAATGCCTCATTTGCATACCAAAAGCGTGGGCTCTAACATGCTGTGGTTAATGAGCATCCTGTTTATCTTACGAGGAGGAAGTAAGGAGGGGAAGGGCAGGATGAAGATAAGCCTGGAATGTCCTGTGGGCTGGAACATCCTGAGGCTTATCTTACGTGGAGGAAGTAAAGTGAAACTAGCCTTCCTTGCTCGATGGGCAGGGGTGAGTTTCACGAAACTCTAGCACAGGCTTTCTTTAACGAAGCAGGCTACCAACAGGGGAGAGGTCAGATAAACAAGTAAGTTCACATGGACAGGATGACAGGTTGAAGGGTTCAGGTCAGGAACAGAGCTGGAAAGGACGGGTGGAAGTGTTGGGGAGTGGGCCATTATTGAAGCCAGAATGGGGGAGGGAACCAGAAAGGGGGATATGGAGGTTCCCAGAAATGTTCTTCTAAATATCTGCTGAGGGGGTAGAGAGACGGCTCAGCTATTGGGAGTACTTGCTGCTCTTGCTGAAGAACCCAGTTAAGTTTCCAGGGCCCACATGGTGGCTCACGACCAACTGTAACTCAGTTCCGAGGGATCTGATGCCCTCTTCTGGCTGCTGTCAGCTCTGCATGCACATGGTGCACATACACAGATGAGGCAAAACACTCATGCACATGAAATAAAAATAACTAAATCTTCAAAGATTCTGCTCTGCCATCTTTTCCCCTCCTCTCCCATTGACCAAATTAACTCAGAACTTCATAGAAACCCAAACATCTGGTTAATAGCACTTTGTTGCTGTCAGCATAAGACAGACAACAGTGGGCCATGGAGATGCAGATGATTCGTCCAGGAGCTTATAGTCTTGTTGAAGACATCAGGATGGGGACAGCAGTTATAGCAAATGACAAGATGTGAGTGCAAGTTAATATCTAAATCAATACAGAAACACAGGAACTTCAAAGGGCCTTTACCAAACGTGGGAACTCCTGTTGAAAATCACCCAGGATGACTCAGCACCTTACAGAAAGGTTCTGGAAGCACAGAACTCCCCAGCCCACGTCGCAGAAACAGCAGGAGGGAACTGGTACAGCTCTGTGCAGCACATGCTGAGGGGAGATTGCAACGAGTCCTGCAGATAGTCTGCAAGCCAAGCCCCACCACCCCCATCCTCTGGGTGGTGGCTGGATGCAGCCTACAGATTGGAGGACTCCTGCAGGAAGGGGAATGGGTGGTGACTGCCTAGAGCAAATGGGTGTTGGGCAGGTGTCATCAGACTTTTCATGAGGCCACATGAACAAATCTGTATTCGCTAGTAACAATTCCATCAAAGCCTAGCTTCCAGATACTGTAAGTTTTGACATTTTGATTATTGGCCTTAGCCTTTTATAATTATGCAATCCGTGGAGCCCATAAAACAATTTTTATTGGGATCCCTCACAGGAGTATGGGCGAGGAGTTACTTAGAGGAACAAGCAAGGCTGAGGGACAGCTCCAGTACCACAAAGGCCCCATGCATAGGGGACTCCTGAAAGCTACATTCTTGTAGTTCCTGGCACAGCTTAGAGGCAGCTGAACAGGTCGGACAGTCCTCTCGTCCCAGCTGTCCTTTCTTCTTATGTAACCCTGGGGAGGAGCCTTGACAATCAGGTAAATTCCAAGAACTTCCTGAGCCCTGTAAATTGTTTTGTTCTTGAGACTCCCAGTGTCTTTAAAAAAATTCTTTTGGATTTATTTTTTTTTTATGTGTATGAGGGTTTTACCTTCATGTATGTAATTATACTCATGTCATGCAATTCCCACAGAAGCCAAAGAGGGGGTTGAATCTCCTGGAACTGGAGTTACCAACAGTTGTTAGCCACCACGTGGGTGTTGGGAACTGAACCTGGGCCCTCGGCAAGAGCAGCCAATATTCTTAAGCCACTGAGTGATCTCTCTTGAGATTTAAGCAACCTCCTTTCTTTAATTAGGATGGAATGCTTTAATCAGGAAATTGCTACACACCTGCCTACAATTGCATATCCAAGATGCCGGGTTACCTTGCCGCATGACAGTAGGAGATAGAGAGGAAGAACTTCCTCTTCAGAGGCATAGGCAGGGCGAAGGAAGGCTTTGGTCAGGGTCCCCTTTCTGGGACCTTGGCTCCTTGATTAGGCATCCTCCTGGCAGACATTGAGTATCAGGCACATCTGAACGATTGGCCTTTGGGTTTGGATACAGTGCCAAGCACTCATCATCAAGTCCCCGAGCCTCTTGTTATTTTTTTTTATGTGTAGGAATGTACTGTCTGCATGTAGGTTGGTGCACCTGTGTCGTGCAATGCCATGGAGGTCAGAAGAGGGCATCGGATTCCCTGGAACTGGAGTTAAAGATGGTTCTTAGCTGCCATTTGGGTGCTGGGAATCAAACCTGGGTCATCTGCAAGAGCAGTGAGCGCTCTTAACTGCTGAGCCATCTCTCCAGCCCCGGGTCTCAGTTTTTGTGCCTATAAAGTGTCATAATAAATAAAAGCAGTTCCCAAAATAGCCGGGTGTGGTGGCACACACCTTTAATCCTAGCACTTGGGAAGCAGAGGCAGGCAGATCTTTGTGAATTCAAGGCCAGCCTGGTCCCCAGGACAGCTGGGGCTACAGGGAGACTCTGTCTCGAAAAAAAAAAAAAAAAAAAGAAAGAATAACAAAAAAATAAAAGCAGCTCCCTTGTGGGAATGCGTCGAGTCACGGAGCTACTGCTGGCCCAGGGCTCTGCACGTATCCCACCAACTCGGGTGCTTGCTGCAGTTGTTCTGAAACCACCGTGGCTCTGTGGCGAGTGCCCTCTCCTACTCTGACGGCATGATGTGACTGACTGTCCACCAAGTGCACAGAGCTGCCTGCCCGCTGGACAGGGCTGAAATATCAATTTCAAATGGCTAACCAATTCCAGACTGCTGCCGAGGGTTTAGATGGAGAAAGGATTTGCTGTGTTCCCAGTGCCTTGGCTTCAGAGCCGCCTTTCAACACTGACTGTGTAAGGAGGACCAAGCTGAGCACTGAGTGCTAGGATTAAAGATGTATGCCACCATGCCTGGCTTAAAGATGGTTATTAGCCACCATGTGGGTGCTGGGAATCGAAACCAGGTCCTCTGCAAGAGCCGTCGGCACTCTTAACGGCTGAGCCATCTCTCCAGCCCCTCATGTACTTTGTATATTAAGCCCGAGTCAAATTTGTGTTCCCAAATGTCTTTGGTGTGGATCCAGCCACTGGAGCCTGCTTAACCTACAAGAGTCCCACCCTTAAAAGAGACCGATTCTGGGGCTGGAGAGATGGCCTACTGGTAAGAGCGCCGACTGCTCTTGCAGAGGACCCGGGTTCGATCCCCAGCACCCACATGGTGGCTGAGAACCGTTCATAACTCCAATTCCAGGAGAACTCCAGTTCCAGGGGAATCCAAGACCCTCTTCTGACCTCCGCAGCATTGCACGACACGGGTGCACAAACCTACATGCAGACAGTACATTCATACCATAAAATAAATAAATAAAAAATTAAAAAAAAAAGAGACCGATTCTTGCCTTCCCAGCAGCCATCACTTTCCAGTAGTTCCTCAGGCAGGGCTGAGGCTTCTCACCCACTTCCCCATGTCTATGCTGGGATTTTGTCTGGCTTGAGCGTACATGGGACTTGTGCATTCCGTCACCATTGCCGTGAGTTCATATGGGTAACTTCCCAGGTGTCTGGGAAACTGTTTCCTGTGGTCAGCCACTGCTTCTGACTTTTTCAGGCTGCCACCTCTTCCACCGTGACCCCTGAGCCTTTGGAGGCAGAGATTTGATACAGGGGTCCAATTCAAGGATAAGCGCTCTGTAGGCTCTTATTCCGCATGTTGTCCAGGTGTGGGGAAGCGTCCCAGGGCAGGGCTGGGTCCTGGTGTTTGTCCCCCCCACACACGTGTGCACAGGTGAACATACCAGCACACACACACACATGCACACACATAATAAAATAAGTGTGCTCTTGGCTCTGCTCTGCAGGTGGAGCCACAGAGGAGCACTAGCTGACTGCTGCTGGGGCCCTCAGTCGGGAGCACACATTTTCCACAAAGGGGCTGCAGGCACCTGCAGGAAGGAGATCACAAGGTGAAGGCCAGGAGTCTCCTTACCAGGGAACATGTGTAAGCTCCCTCAGTAGACAAGGTCACTCAGGACCTTGAGCAGTGGTTCTGACTGAGTAGCTTAGGGGGGATGACCTTGGGAGCCACTGTCCTGGGCAGTAGCTCTGTCCCTAAAATGTCAACCAAGAATGAAAAAAATGGGGCTGGAGAGATGGCCTAGCAGTTAAGAGCGCTGACTGCTCTTGCAGAGGACCCGGGTTCAATCCCCAGCACCCACATTGTGGCTGAGAACCGTCTTTGGCTCCAGTTCCAGGGGAATCTGACACCCTCTTCTGACCTCCGCAGCATTGCATGACATGGGTGCACAGACCTGCATGCAGACAGTACATTCATACACATAAAAATTAATAAAATAAAAAATGTTTAAAAAAAAGAATGAAAAAATCAAACTACCGTAAATCCAACAGCACAGAGAGCTACTATGACTCACCTTTAGAGTGCACGCAAGCAAATTCTGGAGCTTATTCCATTTAAAGACTCCAGAGAAACCCAGAAAGTCAACAAGGTATCTGGTTGACTATTGGATGTTGAGTGGTCAAGAGAGAAGAGAGAAAGTTCACATTGGAGGTCTATGATGGAAACTTCACAGAGTGCTCTCCCTTCCCCCGGAGCATTCTTCGGTAGGATCTGTCAAATGACCCCAGTGCTGTGTCTCCATCAGCTTTGCCTTCAGTATTAACAGTACCATTCCTATCTGAAACGTCTTTTATAAATGTGTAATTACACACCTCATTTATCCAATTGTTAAGCCAAGAGACTGATTAAATATTAACAACCGCCTGGTTCTCTGGGTGTCATTAGTTGGAACACAACCCTGTAATCTCAGGTAACACACGATGGTAATTATCCTTTGCATTCACACTCAGCTGAAAATCTGAAGCAGTCAATCCAGATAACGTCCTGCTAGAAAATCCATTGCCTTTAAATCCCATTTTATCTCTGTGTCTGGAGCAAGGTGCATTTCAGGCTAGCTCATGGCTTTTAAGAGTAAGCCTGCCTTTGGTTGCTAGACTGTGGGCCGGGGAGCAGGGCAGGGCTGGCATACCAAACAGCTCAGTTCCCTCACACGCAGCCCTCTCCAGCCATAAATCCAATTGGGTGTCACAGGTTGTAATAGGGATTTTTCTCTGAAGCACCAGGATGGAGCATCGGGGCCAGATGGAGCATTGCTTACTGTGGAAAGCAGTGCTGAGGCTAGCAGCATTGCCTTTGGGATTCTGGGGCCAAAGAAGGGCAGGAGACGGCATGTGCAGGCTCCAGAGCCTAAGGTTCTAGACATGGCACCTCTGCCTGGACCAGCTTTTCAGGGGAAGCCTGAACCCTCACCTGGCCTAGGCACTCTTCATACTCTCTTTCCTTCCTTTCCACACTCAGGCCTTCAGGCCTCTGCTCACTCTGCTTGGAGGATAGTACCCCTGGCTAGTGAAAAAAGAACCTAAAGTATTGGGTCAGCCTGGGCTCTCCAGCAGCAGTAGCAGACTTATGCTAGCCCATGTTTTGAGATGCTGCAGTCTAGAGAGTGAGACAAAGAGCTGCCCTTGTGTCCAGTGTGGCTTCAACTGCCTCCCCTCCCTTCCCTGGCTGTCTGCCCTCTTGTTGGACTAGGAAGCAGTCATCCCCCGCCCCCACCCCCCGCCCCCGGCCTTAGGGCTATTTCGGGCTCTGTTCAGACATCTTGCTAAAGGGGCACCTAATGGCTTCGATCAACACTCCAGAAAGTTCTTAGGTCACAGCTCAGACATGGTGGGAGGGTGGCTTAGCCTGTTCAGACCTCAGGCTGACCAGCATCTGGAAGGGCCCTGGGCCCCACAAGGGTGCCTTCCTTCTGGCACAGGCATGCTGCTGCTGAACCCCTGGAGGCATCCAAGGTAGCCCCCTCTGCGGGTACAAAGGGTGTGCGGCTGTGCTCTGCCTGGCTCTCGAGGAGTCGGACTCATGAGAATAAAACAGCTAATTTTTGCTCAGATAACATTTTCAAATACTATTTGCTGAACTTTGAGGAAACATCTAGAAGGACTGGGCTCAAAGATTTATGGATACCTGATGTGAGGAGCAAAAGGAGAAAGGAGGAAGAGGGTGGGGCTTAGAAGTCAGAGAAGTGTGGGGGATCGCAGGCTCCTTGACTTCTCACCAGGACTTTTGATGGCACAGACCTGTGTCCTGTTACTGTGTGGACTGGAGATGAGTGACATTGCTGGCCTCTGTGTTGTCAAAGAGAAATTTTAGGTTGAAGAGGAAAGTGAAAAAGAGTCTCCTCAGTAAAGCCACATCTGTGCAGCAAATTTGGGGTTTGTATTTATGGCTCAGTGGGGAAGAGCCGTTTAAATTCTCCAAAGCAAGCAGACTGGCACAGAGCCTCCTGGGAAACACAGGCAGTGTTCTTTTGACAACTCATTTGCTAGATCCTAATTACACTGTAGGCTTGGGTTGTCATGGTGGTTGTTTGTTTATTTAATAGGAAAGTCAGGGGGCAAGTGGGGTGGAGGATTACCCAGCACTTTCCTTTCTCGGTGGTTTGGGGGGTGGTTAGAAACTCAGGCCCCTCCAGCCATCAGCATGCAGAAGCTGGGGAACACTTAAAACTGCCTTTCAAAATGCAGAGCGTCCATCACCGGCCCCGCTCTCTAATTTATGACTTGACAGCTTACTGAAGGATTTGCTTCTACATTTAATCAGCCCAAAGGCAAATTCTGCCTGTTGGTTTCTCCCCTTCTGATGTTTCAGAACAGAGATTTCATTTCTCTGCTGCATACATGCAGAGCTAGCCACGCCTTCCTCTTCATTCCAGTGTGGCAGGGTTGCCTAAAGGCCGCACCCCAAAGAACCACGCCCCTTGTGGATCTATCAATTCACTTTCCTCTTATGCCACCATGTCCACAGAGTGCCTTCTGCAGCTGGCAGTAGGCATATGGTGCCCAGAGGCACCGAGTCTCAGAGACTTGACAAGCATGCTTGAACCTTGCCGGCCTGAGAAATGGGCCTGGTCTGCGCACTGGGTGGATGGCGGCAGAGTTTAATTGGCTCTGACTTTAGCATTCAGCTTGCTGTTTTCCCTGGAGGTGAGCATCTGGGGAAACATTATTAACCAAGCCAGGTTCTTGCTAAATGGTAGAAATTAATCAAGTTCCATGATCATTCACAATGGGAAAGGGAAGGGAGCATTCAGACATTTAATTACAACATTTTGTAACTGCTAAGCCACCAGTGACATGCAGAATGTTTTTGGGGAGCAGATACAAGATGTGTCTGTGTGTGAGCAGGCAGACATGCTCAGCAAAGAAGCTGTGACTGTGGTACTTCCTCTCCTTTATCATCCCTCAAAGGGACCCATTCAAATAGATAATGTGACTAGATTGTTTTTAATTACATAGCAAACATTTCATAAAAAATCTGGGATAAATGCGAGTACAAATCAGCTGGTAATAAAAGGTAACCTCCAGTTCTTGGATGACAGATAACATGAGTTTAATATATTCTCAATCTTTGGAAAGCAAGACTGTTCAAAACTACAAACAACAGAATTCAATTAGCAGATCTTGTTCAAACCGGCTTGGAGAGGAGCAGGAAGCCAGGTCTGCCACACAGTCCAGGAATCAATAGAGCGCATGCCACAGACTTCGAAGCTTGGTGAAGGGGCCGCGTTTAGTCTTCCTGGTGCGCGTGCTTTTCCATCGGCCACGTCTGGCAAGCAGACCCTCCAGGAGGGTCAGCTGCTAATGTTTTCAGTCCTTCACTTTACATAAGCATTTAATTCATCAGGAAGTTATGAGAGTGGAGAAAATGTATTTGGTGTTGGAAGATGGACTACTAAGCACATTGCTTTCAAGAGCAAGGAAATTGGATGGGGAAGCTCAGTTCCACCCCCAGTCCAATGAACCACAATCTGTGAATTTGGGGGAGGGGTTGTGCATGGCTCCCCTACCTGAAGAATGAGCCCCTGCAAGACACATGGCTGGGCTAACTCTGCCTATTTAAAAGTTCTGCAGCCATTGGCGGGGAGGGCTCAGCCCCATATGGAAGGGGTGACTTTTCCAGGCCGCCCCACCCTATCTAGATCACAGACCATTCAGGGAGCTTGGGTGAAATGGAAACCACTGCCTGAGCTGAAGTCTCCACCTTGCCGACCCCCTAATCCCTGTCTGCTTCCTTCCAGGGAGAGAGGACCCTTGGTCCCATGCTGCTGGCCTCAAAAGACAGAGCCGTTCCTTAGGAGTCCCTGGCATGGCAAAGAGCAAGCTGTGGGCTGTACTGGCACCAACTGGAGATGGCACTTAGGAAATTGGCAGGTGAGACTGCAGAGCTTCAAGTATGAAAGGCCCAACTCACCTCACAGGACATTGCTGGGGGGATGTCATGGTCCTTGCACGTCACCCCTCTGTGCACAAAGAGCAGAAGCCTGCCTTTCAGGAATCTGGGTTAGCAGAGCGACTTTCATATATCTGCGTCTCTACCAGCACACTACCAACTGAAGTTCTGTGGTTTGTTAAAAGTTACTAATAAAAGGCTATTAATGCTGGAGTGCAGTTGGGGTCTTACTGAACATATCTGAAGTTCCTTGTAAGGCTAGACAACCTGTATTCTTTTTGAATTTTCTGTGATCCTGATGCCCACAGGCCAGTATGACCTCCTCCTTCTGCAAGAGAACACATTTTGGGGTTGCAGCTCCATGATTTCCTACCTACTGCTTCAACTCTAGCAAACCACTACATCTTGGTACTAGGACTCCTCTTCTGCAACTGTTGATGGGAGATTATTAGAGTCCCTTATAGGAATGGACTTTGTGATACAGAAACTTTCTCAAGTGTCACTGGAGTAAAATCTCCAATTAATCCATAGGAACAAGAAAAGCATTTGGGCATGTAAACTTGTTCTCTCTAAAAAGAAAGTCTCAGGGCTGGAGAGATGGCTTAGTGGTTAAGAGCACCGACTGCTCTAACAGACAACCTGGGTTCAATCCCGAGCACCCACATGGTGGCTAAGAACCGTTTTTAAGCTGGGTGTGGTGGGATACATCTTTAATCCTAGCACTCGGAAGGCAGAGGCAGGTGGATCTCTGTGAGTTCAAGGCCAGCCTGGTCAATAGAGTGAGTTCCAGGCCAGCTGGGGCTATAGGGAGATCCTGTCTCAAAAAAAAGAAGAAACTCTCTTGTAGTTATGAGAATTATTCCTTGTGTGTATGTGCATGTGCACATGTGTGCGCATACATACAGAGGCCTGAGGTTGATGTCCAGTTTCTTCTTCAAACATTCTGAACCTTATTTTTTTATTTATTTTTGTATGTGTATGAATGTACTGTCTGCATGTAGGTTTGTGCACCTGTGTCATGCAATGCCGTGGAGGTCAGAAGAGGGCATCAGATTCCCCTGGAACTGTAGTTAAAGATGGTTCTCAGTCGCCATGTGGGTGCTGGTGATGGAACCCGGGTCCTCTGCAAGAGCGGTTGATGCTCTTAACTGCTAGGCCATCTCTCCAGCCCCCCTGAACCTTATTTTTTGAGAGTCTCTCACTGTGCTTGCTGAGTTGGTGGGGCTGGCTGGCTAGCAAGCCTCAGGGTAGCTCCTGTTCCTGCAGCCTCAGTGCTGGGAATACTGATGCCTTCTGTCTCCTGGTACCTATGGGCATTGAATTGAGATCCTCAGGCTTTCATGGCAAGCAATTTACTAAGTGAGCCATCTCCACAAGTCATAGAAATTATTATTACTGTAACAGTCACTTCTCATGGAAGAAGACGAATGCATCTGAAGTGTTACTTCAGCAGAGAGAGGAAAGCAAGGTGAAAACGTCCAACTGGGGTCAACACCTGCCAATTCCCTTCTCCCCCAAGCCTTTCATTATCATTGCAAGAGCCAATCTCTCTTCTCTCATCTGTGTGCAAATGGAAGAACACAGTTTGGCAGCTCTGCACCAGGTGACTGCAGTGAGCTAAACTGCAGGACTTCTGCAGACCATGCTGCTCTAAGCCAGCCTGGCTCTTCTGGCTAATAACCACATTGGGGTGTGAGTGCTCAGGAGCACTGTGCTGAATGGACCCAGGGTGGCCAGCGGGTCATCCCATGCATAGTTTTTTTGGCAGCTTAGAATAACCTGAAGCTACAACCAACAGGGAAACCATAGTTGTTTTCTTTAAGCCAAAATACTAACCCTGAAAGAAGGAAGTCTCAGGAATACCCATAGGAACATGAGAATTAACCAGCTGTGTTACCTTGGAACGGCTGGGGCCAAGTGACAGCTTGTGAAAAGAGACTTCTTGTCCCTGGGGCTCCTAGCACCATGGGGGTGGGGGTGAGGACACAGCAGTATTTGGCCTCTGCAGTGAGTCAGTCTAAGTTCAGAATCAGCCCTTGAGGAAGCAGTGGGAAGATGGAGATCACTTTGAAGCACAAGAGGCCTCTTCTTAAACCACAGTCTATGGGAAACTGCAGGTCTGACTAATAACAGAACACTCAGCCTGAAGGCAAGGCTGGAGGAGGAGATGGACCCATCTGCTGAGAACTTGCCCAAGGGGTGCTTCTTAACAAAGGGGAGGAGTATGGAGGCCGTGGCCCAGTATTGCCGGAGTCCCCATCTGGAGGTACTGCCAGAGTCCCCATCTTCTTTGGATTTGGTTTCTCCCAAGTGATTTCGAGTAGGATGAAGGATGACTTCAAACCCAATCTCGAGGTGGCAGGTGCTGTCAGGTGAAATTGTGCTTCGGCGCGCAGTAGCTTCTGGGCAAATGCCCACATGGACAGCACTGTCTTTTGGTCCTCCATTGATGGCTCTTCAGGTGCACATGGGGAAATGTGGGGCTAGCCAGGGCACTGTGATATGGTGGCACCAAAGGCCTGCTGGCCACAGGCACCCTCTGCTTCTAACATGCAAATTTGTGGGAGACACCAGTCACTTCATCAGGCCCCAACAGTAGGGACCCAGGACTCCTTGCCAGCCCAGAAAGGGGCTGGAAGTCATCTACAGCTATGGATTTCAACTTGTGTTTGTTTACTTGCAGCAAACTGTATCACCGTAGTGCAGGGTAGTTGGCCTTTGAGAACTGAGGCATTACACAAAGTATCAAGCAATGCATGTTATTATTATTATTATTATTATTATTATTATTATTATTATTGTCTTTTTGAGACAGGATCTCCCTGTGGCCCCAGATGTCCTGGAACTCACTCTGTAGACCAGGCTGGTCTTGAACTCACAAAGATCTGCCTGCCTCTGCTTCCCAAGTGCTAGGATTAAAGGCATGCACCACCACACCCGGCATACGTTATTTTTATGAAACCAAACTTCTGTCTCAATGGCAAGTGTCTCTGTGTTGTGTGCTGTGTTGAAAACACACCTTTCTTGTGGGTTGTTTTCTGAGACTGTTAGGCAGCAGTGTCAAGTAGGAAGATGCACAGGGGACCAAGCTGAGGGGAGAGATGAACCTCCTTCCTTCACAGTTTTGCCGAGGACTGCCTTAATGATAACTGGACAGCTACCTCTTCATCTAGTAAAGCAATTTTTTCTCTTTTTTGACACAGAGTCTCCCTGTAGCCACAGCTGGCCTTGAACTGAGTAGTCCAGGTTTGCCTCAATCTCAGAGATCCGCTTGCCTCTGCCTCCCAAGTGCTGGGATTAAAGGTGTGCACCAGCCTAAATATTTTAAACACTATTTTTAGAGTATTTTTTTTTCCAGCAAGATGCCACATATCAGATAACACAGCATGCTCAATTGAAGTCTGTTTCCTCTTTCTTTAAAAAATTTTATTTTTTGAGTGTTTTGCCTGTATGTATATAAGTGCACCTGTGAGTGTCATGCCTGCAGAGGCCAGAAGAGGGCATTGGATCCCCTGGAACTGGAGTTACGGATGGCTGTTAGCCACCATGTGGGTGCTGGGAGTGGAACCCAGGTCCTGTGTAAAACCAGTCAATGCTTTTAAGCCTTTAAAACTATTTTTCAAGATATTTTAATTGAAAAAAATGTAGCAAAAACATTCCAACAGAGCATAAGAACGTGCACCCCTTGCCGTCTCCCAGAAGCCCTTTCCTGAAGTCAACTTCCATACATTTTCTGTGCAAATCAAGCACACTTGTATCTCTTTCTCCCTTAAAAAAAGCAAACGCACCTTGGTAATAGAACATAACAAAAATCAAGTTAACTCTGACAGGAAGCACCTCCCTGCTGCCTGGCTTTTATCCAACTGGAAGGTGCTATGCAGGATTCTGGGAAAAAAATTAACAGTCTTACCAGTTATGAACCCTGGGAGCTAAAATAACAACCTGTGTGGTAAGATAGGCCCATGGCTGCATGAATGTGATGGGAGTAACCAATAATTTTCTGCTTGGGTTTAGCCTGGTACTGCAAACCTGGTCAGGAGCCTATATGGTTGGGGAGTTCATAGGCCATAGGGTTAAACCTACTACTATTATTTTGCTCAATGGCTGAAGAGATGGCTTGGTGATTAATAGTACTGGCTGAAGAGATGGCTTGGTGGTTAAGAGTACTGGCTGCTCTTGCAGAGGGTACCAGTTTGGTTCCCAGCACCCACATCACTTGGCTCCAGTTTCAGGCTATCCAATATCCTCTTCTGTCCTCCACAGGCACTGCATGCATATAATGCATACACAGACAAGCAGGCACACATACATATACATAAGAATAACTAAAACTTAAAAGCTTCCCTCTAAATTGGTATCTCTATACCTGTAGATTAGTGTAGCTCTCAGTCCTCGTGTTTCTACATATAGTGGACGGGGTCAATGCAGAAATTCACAATTAGAGACCGGGTATGGTGGAACATGCCTTTAGTCCTAGCACTTGCAAGGCAGAGGCAGGCAGATCTCTATGAGTTCAAGGCCAGCCTGGTCTACATAGTGAGTTCCAGGTCAGAGAGACTGTCTCAAAAAGACCAAAAAACAAAAACAAAAATGAAAAACAACAAAAAGAAACTCAGCCCTAGCCCAAGTGCAGAGAGTAAGCTTCTGAGGAGTCCTCAGCTGGAAGTAGAGATCTGTATTGCAGTTCTTTGCCCTAAGGCTTAGGGGCCAGGGTGGAAAGGGGCAGAAAGTGTAAAAGTCAGGCTGGGGAGGACAGGGATGAAAGTGTCTTCTGGACAGGAGGGGACTGCTCCCTTCGTGGACTCCCAACAGCTGTGATAGGATCGGCCAGTGGACAGACATTCCAGTGTGCAGAGGAGGGGAGGGCCCCCATCCCTTGCTGAGGAGCTATATTGGCAGTTGATGGTTTCTGAGGGAGGGAGTCACTTTTCTTTAAGGGTGTGGTCCCAGATAAGTCCACCAGGTTCCAGTAGATGGCTCCACACCCAGGAGAATATGGATCACACAAACTGGACTGACCTGGGTAACAAAAACCAAAAAGGAAGTGAAATTGGAAAGAGTTATAGGAGTGGGAATGAATAAATACGATCAAATACACTGCATGAAGGAGATCCTCACAGAATAGAAATGTACTAAAAAGCAAGCAGGGACATAATATACGTTGTCTCACTCCATGCTTCTTTCACATGTCATATGTGTTGACATGGTTCTTCAATTTTTACCTCACAGCATAAGTTTCCATTATATGCTATACCATAATACTTTTGAGCAGTTCTGATGAATTGTATCCAGGGTTTTGCTTATTGTAAACAAAAATGAAAGGAATATTTTTGTTCACCTATCAAGCCTATGAACATATTTATATTAGAATGGTATCCCTGGGTCCAAAGGTCTGTGTCGTTTATATACTGTCCCATTTCTTTTTGTTGAGGGCAGGTGAAGATATTCCTGCCATTTTGCTGTCTGATACAAGGGCTGGGATCACTCTGTCCTCCCAGGGGCCCACTGGGCCTTCTGCTGGTCACATCTGGACACCACACTTTTGTCCTGTTCTTTTTCCTTTTATACTCAACTTCTGGAAAGAGTGAAGAGTTTGAGCTGGATTACGCGGGTCACTGGGTGAGTGGCGGGGTAGCTGCCTTGCATGTGTGAGCAAACTACATACTGAAAGGCAGATGTTATGGGCATTTCAGAATAACTTCTTGGGTATAATCACTGGTAAGAAAGCTTGGTCTCAAGAAGGTCATGTTAATATTCACTGTCCTGGGGCGGGAGAGATAGCCTAGCAGTTAAGAGCACTGACTCTTAACTCTTGACTGACTGCTCTTGCAGAGGACCCGGGTTCGATCCCCAGCACCCACATGGTGGCTGAAAAACATCTTTAACTCCAGTTCCAGGGGAATCTGACACCCTCTTCTGACCTCCACGGCATTGCACAACACAGGTGCACAGACTCACATGCAGACAATACATTCATACACATGTAAAAAAAAAAATATTCACTGTCCTTCAGTGAGGACAGGGGGAGTGGTGGCTGTGCACACTTCCTTGTTCCTCCACAGACAGAGCCTTGTGGCCATTGCTCCCAAACACACTGACATTTGGGTGGTGATGAGACCATGCACATTGCCCTGCCTCTATGGATTAAATTCCTATTTTAACAAAGAAGGGAAAATCTTTTCTTTTTTTGAGTATCGAGTAGGTTTTTGATTTCTCAAAATTCTCATCTATTATAATGCAAATAAACTGGCAGCTGGTGTTTGCAGCAACTAACCAGACAACTATGTCATCTACATTAGAGGTGAATTACTGACTGCTAGGCTAACGGGCAGGGCATTTTGAGGATGGGGATCCATTTAGTAAAAAAAAAAATCCCACCTGACCTGTTTAGTTAGCTTTGCATCAAGCCTAGAAGAGGTGATCTTTGTGTCACTGTTGGTTGCCACTTCTGGTTTTCTCGCATGGACAGCGTTTTCCTAGGACCGAGCACCGCCACCAAGCATTTCCACACATCAGGATGAGCTCCAAAGCGTCTGCACCTAAATCCGGCTTCATAGTCGGCTTGAGGGGCAGGGGTTAAGGGTTCCTTATGGGAATCATCCGAGCCAAGCAAAGACACCATGATGTTTCCTCCCCTGGGGTGATGTGTACCTGAGATGGCACAGCAGCCCCCAGCAGCTGCTGACTGCGCAGCACCAGTAAAGCCAGAGCAAAGCTGAAACCCAGTGCTGCCAGACCCTGCTGCATCCTGACCAGGGCCCTTTCTCAGGAGCGCAGTAAAAAGGGAAGACTCTATAAAACACGCCTGTAACAAAGCATGTCAGCAGCTTGAACAGAGCAGGCCCATCCAGATCGGAGAGTCCTAATAAATAAATGAAGTGGAACATTTATTGCCAACGATCATGTCACTGGCCCCAGAAACTGGAGCCACGCAGCCCGGAGGGGAGGAGCCTGTGGCCAGAAGCAGCCAGGGAATGCTCCCAGGCTGGGTTATGGTTATTTACAGTGTGTGTGTGTGTGTGTGTGTGTGTGTGTGTGTGTGTGTGTGCACACGCAGACGAAGAGTGTATGAGCAGCAGCTCAACAGAGGAGTGCCGGCTCCAGCAGGAATGGATCCAGAGGGCCAGCAAGCACAGGAGGGGGCACATGAATAAAAATGACAGGCAATAAAACAATACAAATCGAAAATGCTGTAACTTTCAGAAATAATTTAGGGCTAAAAGAAAAAGGGGAAAAATCTGGCTTTGGAACAATTTTCCAAGAAGCAAAAGACATTAAGCAAAATGAAAGTGCTGAGTTGAAGAGCAGTGTGCTCAGATGCCTTCCTAGCTAGAAACTGGTGCTTCGAACGAGTTATTCATCAAAAGCAATTTTGCATTTAGCTGACGCGGATGTTTTTCTCCCTAGCAATGCTCTGTGCACTGCTAATTATGCAACACTGGATCCTGGAGGGCTGCAGGCTAAGCAGAGGCACTGGCCCTGCCCTTGAGAGGCTTGTGGTCAGGAACAGGAGCTGACAGACCCAATGGCAGTCTGGACGGTGTGCACGTGCTCTGACAACAGGGGAGGACACAGGGACACAGGGGCATGTATGGGGTAAGGTGCAGATCCGAAGGCCAGCCTCAATAAATGCACTTTTTATACAAAGATGTGAATTCCTGTGGCTATCAATCGTAGTTATACTTGCAGTCCACACTGAGCTATTTGGGCTGTTTTCAATTATCTTTACATGCTGTAATGTACCTCTCTCTTCCAAATCTGCCCCCCCCCAAAAAAATAATACCAAGCACCTGTTGCTATGTGGGCCACACATACCAGACATTTTGTGCCTGTCTTAAGGACTCTTCCTAAAAACGCACTGTTATTGTCATTTCACAGAAAGGCTGGTGTCCTGGAAAAGGTCTTATCCCCAGCCCACAGGGACTAAGAGGCAGAGTAAGAGTACTTGATTCTATGCACATGAAATCTGGTGGAGAGCAAGTTGGGGCTGCGCCAATATCGTTGCACACGATGAAGCCTCTCCTGAAGCTACTTTAGCTGTTACCCAACAAAAGCCCTCTTTCTGTTGTTGTTCTACAGGTTAGGAGATGTCATAAGCCACAGTAAGACCCTGTCATATTTAACAGGAAAAAATGTAACTCATGGATCAACATATTATCTAAACATATGTGTCTATACCAAAGCAACCTACCATAACTATTAATGCTGTTTAAATACCTATATATCTAATTGCTTGTGCTTCATTAGTAGGATCGAAAGGTTATTCCTGGACAAACTATCAGCCCATGAAAGGAAACAGCCAGAATTGACCAGAGTCCAAGACAACAGCTCCAGAGAGAGTGGACTGTTCTGCTTCTCATCCACCTATGCCCCTTTTCTAAGCCCAGGGAATAATCTGCCCGGAAGAGGGGGCGTGGTAGAATGTAAGGGCGGATTGGGGTAGTTAAACTACATGCAAGTAGTAAAGTCTAGACTCTGATTGATCAACCTGATTGTACATGAAAACCCCTCACCCTGCTAGAATGGGGACTGTGGGCTCAAGTTTTGGGAACATAGCGCCTGCAGATGGTGTTTGTAACATAAAGGATTTGTACTCATGGTATAACCAGATAAAAAAAAAAAGAATGGAAAAAAAAAACTGAAGAAATATGCAGGACAGTTATGAGAGAATGCATGATCGGGTTAGGTGGGGGTGGGGGGTGGGAAAGGGTAATATAGCCTGAACTGAATGGTAAAATGATGTTAGCAATGCCAAAGCATCAATGAAAAAAAAAACAAAAAAAGCCCTCTTTCCGCATGAATGAAGTCCTTACAATGCCTCTCCAACTTTTCATTTTTAAAGTTTTTTTGGGGTGGGGGTGGGGAATTGAACACAGGACCTTGGGCTCTATCACTGAGCTATGGCCCCAGGCCAGAGTTTTCTTGCAGATGCTGGTATCCTTTCCCTCTTCTCTGCCAGCCTTTCCACCCCAGGGACTGATACCCTGATGATGCCTAAGTTAGTGATTTTAGCCGCTGCCCTGAAACATATTCTAGAAGGAAATCTGGAGCTAAGAACCCCTTTGGCTACCTCTATCCTTTCCTTTGTTTTCTTGCTGACTCTTTCTGGAGACTATCTCTTGTTCCAAGGGTACGTGGCTAAGTGGGGGGGGCCTCCACAACCAAAGAGCTGTCAGGCTGTGTGCTGCCTGCCTGGAGCATGTCTGTCAGGCCTGCCACTTTGCCTTGGGCCAACTGGTCAGCATTTCTGAAATCCTGCTTCATTGCACCTCAGGAATCACTTTAGAGTTTGAGTTCAGATAGTATTCTTGGCAGACTGTGTTTTTATAATCTTTAAAACAAATCTTCCTAACAACTAGCAAATATATTGAGTGGTACGCTATTTCATTCCTGAGGGGTCTAACAACATTAAAATTGAGCTCCTGTGAACTTTGAAACTGACTGGAGAGTAATCAATGGATAAACCTTAGCAAAATGCTTCAAAGAATCCAAACAATCTATTTTCTCAGATTTGCATAAAACTGCAAGGATTTAGAAAAGGGACACAAGTGGGTGAGAAGCCAAGCAGTCTACTTTCTCTGGAGATGTTGTTTTGGACTCTGATCAGTTCAGGCTGTTTCCTTTCACCGGTTGGCAGTTTATCCAGGAATAACCTTTTACTCCTACTGATGAAGCACAAGCAGTTAGATATACAGGCATTTAAACAGTACTAAATAGACTGGACTCTTATTTGATCAACATGATAGTATATATAAGCTCCCCCAGCTAGACAACAGGGGCCTCGTGCTGTATAAGTTTGGGCAAATTGGTTTTACATGAAGGATGCCTGTATTCATTACTTATGACCTATTATTAAAAAATAAAAAAAAAATAAAAAAAAACCTGCAAGGATTGAGTCTTCCCTTTCTGCACTAGGCGGCCCACAGTGTCTACACATTGCCTTTCAATTCAAG
The DNA here is from genome assembly GCA_009823505.1 of Rhizomys pruinosus. Classification (NCBI taxonomy): domain Eukaryota; kingdom Metazoa; phylum Chordata; class Mammalia; order Rodentia; family Spalacidae; genus Rhizomys; species Rhizomys pruinosus. The sequence continues at coordinate 390,736 of VZQC01007130.1, forward strand.
CTACACATTTGAAAAAACTGAGGGGAGAGCCAACAGCTTATTGGTTAGAGTCTGGTTCTTCCTGTTGGCTTTCTTGGGCCTATGTCTAGGCACAGAGGGCTGACCACATGCACACAGCTTTCATCTAGAGACCATGAGTTTAGAGATGAGGGCTCAGATCCCCATTTGTAAGAAAGGGAGATACTCACAGGACTTTCAGAAATTTCAAATGGCAACTTTTGTGACTCAAGGCCATTTCCCAGGAATTTAAAAGGCAATCACTTACTCTTGACTTTCAGAGAATGTGGGCTTTAAAGGGACAATGGTACTGAACATTGATCAGCTAGCGCTAGCCCTCTGAAGTTCATGGGAGAAAAAGCAGGAGTCATCTCCACATCTGGATTTCGCTGTCTAGTTCACATTCCAGGAAGTGAATTTTGTGGCTCAAAAGTCTTCTTTGACAATAACATTCTACCAAGCAAGTGGATTTTTAATTAGCTGAGGTAGTAACATTTTTCTATTATTTTGATATGAACTCTATAGTTATGACTTGCCAACTAATATGCAAAGCATGGTACACTAAAGAAAACACGAAACTACAAAAATATGCCTTGAAAACTCAGATTTTAAATTATGGTAGAAAGAAAACAATATTAAAAAGACTATTCCACAGCATATTCAAATAAATCAGAGACCAATAAAGATCCACATTTGCTACCTGACTTGATAGTATGGTTGGGATTAGAGTTAACTGTTGCTCAATATACACAAAAAAGCATTGGAACAAGAGGACAGCTGTATGTATATGCATGTTCTGGACACACACCACACACCACACACACACGCACACACACACACACACACACACTCTAAACCTTGCACCTGAAAATAACCTATAATCTACATTTCAATTTCCAAATTTTGATCTTTTATTTTGAAATAGAGGTATAGGATATAGAATACATGGAATTTTAAAATGAGCCTGCATATGGTTAGAAAAACATATCCAGGACATATATTTTATTTTTTAGGAAAATAAAACTATATACAAATATTACTTCTGCATACTGATGTTGGCCCTGACTAGTGGATTCTTACAATGAAATATCAACACAAACACAAAGTGATAGAAAGGTGCTGGCTAGTGTCTCCAGTGTTACTGCCTTGGTTGGCTGCAGAGCTCGGGTGCTCCTTGGCTAGAGAATGTACCTAGGATGGCCCAGAGTCTGTCAGGGTCCTCACAGTTATGCCGGCGTCCCCAGTGTAGGAGCAAGTCCTCTTTGTGGCCCAGTGTCTGGGCACAGAGCAGGCAGTTAAAGCCTGAATGGCTCCATAATGGGGGCCCGGGGTGCACGGGGCCCTGCAGGCCGTTCCTTCCCAGCTGGCCAGCTTCCTTTCCTACCTCTGCTTCCCCCTTTCTCTGCTGAAGTGGGCACTGCCTTTTCACTTTAGAAAAAGCTTGCCGGTCCTCCACAAAGGCACACGACTTCCCCAGCCTCCTTTTCTCCCGGTGTTGTTTCCGGTCGGGAGCCGTGACTCTGCTGCCTGGTAAGATCACCTCTTGCAGCCTTCCTTGAATTTCTTCCCCATGAACATGAAGCAAATGAAACTTTATTTCAGCGAAAGACTGAGCAGTGATCTGACAACGGCCACATCTGATTTGCAATTTGACGTCGTCTGCCTGGTTTAGAAGGAAGTCTTCTTCCATGCTTGACTTGCTTTCCCTGAAAAGGAGGAAAAATAGTCCAGGTAAGATTTCCTGGCAAAACACGAGTGGAACTCATTCTTAGCTCTCAACCTGCTGGGAGAAGTGGAAGGTGGAACAGAGTGAGCGCTGTGGAGCCTCACGGAAGCCACAGCACACACTGCCACTCTTGGGGCCATACATTTCCCAGGCTAGTACAGACCGCGTCAGAAGGTTCCCGCATCCCCCAGCTGAGCCACTCCCGGGTTTTCCAAGGTGCACTCAACAGAAGAGTGAGGTGACACCGGAGAGGAGCTGGAGGACCCGGAGAGGAAAGGACAGTCCCACACCACCCACTCTACTCCCACCACCGGGGCAGTTCAGATGTATGACCTCAGGACCAATCTAAGGCCAGGAAAGCAAGTGGAAGGGCTGGGTCCACGGTACGAGAGTGGAGAGCTCGTTAGTGAGAAGTCGGTCAGAACTGCCTGGGAAAAGGAAAACCAAGAGGCCAGGGAAGGCAAGAGCAGGATCTTGCTTTACCTATCCTGACAGCGAGGACAATAGAAACCACAGCGCAGAGAACCCAAGTGTCGGCAAGGGTGTCCTCCTCATGCCTGGCAGTGGCTCCGGCCTTTGGACAACCTGTGGCCTGCACTGAACACACTTCCCTGCCTGCCTGGGTGTCTGCCTTCAGCCTTCCGGATTACAGAGCGTGTCTGTAATGTTCAGGGTCAGTCAGCGCTTACAAAATGGGACCCAGGAAGTTCATTTGGCCTGACAGGAAAAAAGCACAGTTGCAGATGGTCAGGTGGGGAGCCTGGGCTCTGGTGAAGGTGGCGGAGCCTGCTGTGTTTCACAGTGTTGTAGGGCAGATGATGTCTGGATATGAATTCTGTGGACACCATTTGGGAGAAATTATAACGACTACCAGGAACTATATACAATAATTTACTATTTTATCTTCAGATGCAAAAATAATCTGTCCCCAACTGTCCCCAACATACCTCGAAATGGCATTTATGCCTCGGCTTACACAAGAGTAATTAAACATTATGACTGACCAGAAACCAAAGTGCAATGACATCATTCTTCACAAACTTGGAGATGTATGTGTGTGTGCTTGTGTGTGTATGTGGGGGGGGGCTTACTGTATTTTATTACATATTTTTGTTTTGTTTTGCTTTTCTTTTCTATTTTGAGACAGGGTCTCATGTAGCCCAGGCCAGACTTCAATTCCTGACCCTCCTGTCTCTACCTCCCAATTGTGGAGTCGTAGGTATGCATACTACTCCTGACCCTCCTGTGTCTACCTTCCAAGTGTGGAGTCGTAGGTATGCATACTACTCCTGACCATCCTGTGTCTACTTCCCAAGTGTGGAGTCGTAGGTATGCATACTACTCCTGGTCCTCCTGTCTCTACTCCCAAGTGTGGAGTCGTAGGTATGCATACTACTCCTGACCCTCCTGTCTCTACTCCCAAGTGTGGAGTCGTAGGTATGCATACTACTCCTAGTCCTCCTGTCTCTACTCCCAAGTGTGGAGTCGTAGGTATGCATACTACTCCTGGTTCCCTTAGGAAATCTTAAACTTCTGAATATAAAACCTGGCCCTCTTCCTCAAAGCAGAGCACTCTTCCAGGCTTCCCTCAGTGGGCACTCACCTTTCCAGTGGGCTGCTGGGCACGGCATCTCTATTCCTGCTCTTTGGCACGTCCCCTGGCTGTGGCTCGCTGGGGGAGGGTTCTGTGCTGATCACTACTCTGTGTACCTCTTTCAGATGGCCAAAATAGACTTGGATGTGACCAAACACTTTTGCACAAAATTCACAGCACACAAGCTTCTTTGTGCGATTCTCACCATGATGAAGTTTCATGTGTGCACTTAGGCTGCCGGGACGGACATAGGCCTTGCGACATATTCGACAACTGTAAGGCCTTCTGTTGGTATGCATATTCATGTGGTCTAGAAGGTGCTGTTTAAATTGGAAGTGGTGGTTACAGACTGGACATCTGTACCAGGTCTTCTTAAAGCCAGAGAATCCATTTCTGAGTGCAGAGCTGGGCTTAGGGGAAGGGTGGTCATTTGGCTTAGGGCCACGGCATTTTGAAGAGAATGCATTACTGGGCAAGACATCCTGACCCAGGCTGCTGGGAGTCTGGGCCTGTAGCACAGCTGCAGGGGAAGCCAAGGGAGCCAAAGCAGACATGACAATGACAGGCTTAGGCATGATGCTACGGTACTTTCTTGCAGCCCAGGGCTTCTGGTCTGGGAGTTCTTGGGGACTGTCTCCTGCCCTTTCCTTACCATCTCCACACATATTAATAACACATTTCTTCTTTCTGCCCTGAAATCCCAAAATCTCATCTGATACCTTTTGTTTTCTTCCTCGTCTCTTTCCTGGCCCGCTGCTGAGTCTAGCTTTGTGGCTGGGATCTAGTGTGGCAATGGGACAGAAGGCACTTTCAGAAGCACCCTGCTCTGAGTCCTGTGGAGCAGGTATCTTGGGGGCCATCTTGGTGGGTGCACCGAAGCCTTCTGTGGTGGGGAGTCTCTCGTCACAGTCTGCCACATGTTTAGATGAATCTAATTCCACAATGTCAGCATCTGACTCCTGTTTGTCTGCCTCTGTTTTCACTTTGGGGGAAGGCAAGATGGGCAGTTTACCCTTGGGTGCTAAAGAGACCAGTGCAGCTGCACTACTGAAGATGGCATGGGCAGAATCCACTTGTTCTTTAAGCTCTTCACTGGAAACAGCAGGTTTAGTGTGTGCCTCCTTACTGGCACTGTTTGCTTTCTGCAAAACCCCTGAGAGGCTCTGAGTGGCAGAGGGTCCTTCTGCAGTACATGCTGGGGTGGTAGGAGGGTCCAGATCTCCATGGCTGTTTGTCACTAGAGGATGTGAATCTCCTTGGCCAATGCCACTGATCAGTGTAGCTGTGAAGTTGGCTGGGGCAGGGTCTAAGGTGGGCATCTGCTTCAGTGGGCTGGGTTTCTGTGGCAGTTCAGGATGGGCTGGTGGGCAAGGAGTCATCTGACATATTTGGGCTGGGTCAGGAGGTTTAGAACAGCTTCTCTTGAGAGGGTTCAAGTCCTGTTTCTTTTTTAATCCCTTGTTACTTCTTAGCGGTTGGCATCGAGGAATAGGCAGTTTAAGGTTTTCAAGCAGTGCCACTCTGGGCTTCTGAACTGGCTGGGCTGAAGTGACACTTGGCAAAGCAACAAGAGAAAATGTCCCCTCCTGGCCAGCCACCTGCATCAGAGCATAGTTCTGGGTGGGCATGCCCAGGGGCTTAGAGGTGAGGGGTGGCCCCAGACTGACCTGGTCAGAAAGTGATGAAGGACAGGGCAGAACTCTGGATGGTAGGACTTTGGGCACAATTTTGGGTGCAATGGTCCTAAACTGACTCTTCTTCTGTGAACTTTTCCCACTCTGTGCTCGAGAAGGGAGGTCTGGTTCACCTGCAGTGACAATACAGCAGATTACTGAAGTAACTGTCTTGGTACTGAGACTTCAGATAATATATGATCAGGTGCTGGAGACAGGCTAAGTATTTCAGAGCATGTACTCTTTTAGGGGGCCCAGGCTTTGTTCCTAGCACCCATTCTGGGATGCTCATAATGGTCACCTTTACACATGTGCACATACCCACACAGGGACTCATAACCACCTGTACATGGTCACCTTTACACATATGCACATACCCACACAAGGACTCATAAACACCTGCACATGGTCACCTTTACACATGTGCACATATCCACACAAGGACTCATAACCACCTGCACATGGTCACCTTTACACACGTGCACATATATACCCACACAAGGACTCATAACCACCTGCACATGGTCACTTTTACACATGTGCACATACCCACACAAGGACTCATACACATAATTTTTAAAGATCTGATCTACTCTGTTTAGAACAGAATGTTTTGCCCTTATCTTTTGGAACAATTGCCTATGTCCTTCGAGAACAGGCCTGAAGGTCAACTCAATGATGATTCTCCCCCACTATTGCAGAGCTCCGATTAAATACAAAGCTTCCTGAGTTGGGACTGTCCTGGTCTTTTTTACTCTGCAAGCTCATCCATTTAGCCTCTGCATTTACCCATTTCTGACCCATCTTCACAAGCTAGAGCAACCACACTCTTTCCTCATCTCCAAAGTGGCAAAATCCACTGGGAGATTTTTGTTTTCTCTGTGCCTTTTACTTGTTGATATGCACGTCTTACTTTCGCTGTATACCTGAGCTTTGTGAAGGTGAAACACAGGCTAAGTCTGTCTCTACGTTACCCCTGCATCAGCTGACTCCTCACTGTGGCTCAGGCTGCACTGCTGTCCTGCTGGCAGTGAAGTCAGCTTCAAACTGTGAAGAATTCCAGACTGAAGGCGGCTTTGGTGCCGCTCCCCAGGGACTTGTGAATTTCTTCTCACACCTTTCACACTGTTTATGTGTGCTTTTGCAATTAAATCACCAGCATTAAAAAAGCTGACGTGACACCTTTAAAAATGTTGAACATTATCAAAAGACACAGAATGATAAGGATACAGAAATGAAGTAGAACATTACAAAAGCACACAGAAAGCACTCCCTAGGCTACTAATAGGGGCGATTTTAACTGACAGAATAACACTCCATTCCTCTCAGATTTATTAGCCTGACCACAGACCAATTACTACAAAGTGAAGAGAACAATTAAGGAAACATTTTGGTTCCCTGCTCTAAGGACTGAATCATCCATTTTATTCCCTGAGGCCTCAAGGTCGCAAGGCCTGGCTGTGCTGAAGTTTCTTGTTTCTAAGAGCCTCATATTAATCAAACTTCATTTCAGCTCACATGAACTACATGCATACACTCTTCTAGGAACTGGATATTCCAAGCCCATAATCCCTTTTCTTAAAACTCACGAGGCCACATGTAGGTTGGAATTTGCACTTTCAAATTTCAGAAAGTAATCATAGACATTTACCAAGCATCACATAGCATCCAGGAGCATCAGCAGGGCAGCCATAACTAAACCAACTGCCATGTCCACAGCCAAACTCATTAGTATTCACAGCGCATGAAGTGAATCAAAATCTAAATCATTTCATTTAACTTCAGGATTTTGCCTCTGAATAATTTAAGTACCCAACCTTTGATTTTAGAATTTGGAGCTGTATATAAAGGATTTCAGAAACAGTTGTTTGTGGGATACCAGGAATAGGAGGTAGCTAACAACCTAGAGAAACACAGAATTAAAAATTTAAAATCAGTCCCAGTTCGACTGCCTAGTTTTACCAGACAGTTGCTTGTTAACACTATTAAGCAACAGAGGAATAATTTGAAAATTACATTGACTAACTTATTGTAGAAAATGCTTTATAGACTGGTTTACATAAGGAGTTCTGGCCACACAGTGAGACCTTGTTTCAAAAGAACAAAACAGGGCTGGAGAGATGGCCTAGGGGTTAAGAGCGCTGACCGCTCTTACAGAGGACCCGGGTTCGATCCCCAGAACCCACATGGCAGACGAGAACCATCTAAAACTCCAATTCCAGGAGAACTCCAGTTCCAGGGGAATCCGACACCCTCTTCTGACCTCTGCAGCATTGCAGGACGCGGGTGCACAAACTTGCGTGCAGACAGTACATTCATACACATACAGAAATAAAAAAAAAAAAAGAACAAAACAACACAAAACAAAGCCAACAATCCCCATTCCCCCAGATCACCAGTCCTGCTATTCAGAGTTCAGGCCTTCTGTGTTACCTAGTAAGAGTCAGCCCATCCTGTTTGACTAGCTGGGATGGAAACTATTATAGAGTTCCAGAACCTGTCAAATGCAGAGAGTAAGTGTCTGTGAGACACTGAACACTAAGTGACACATCTTCAGTGCAACCTCTACACACAGGATGAACGCCTCTCTCAACTCTACGCACAGGATGAACGCCTCTCTCAACTCTACGCACAGGATGAACGCCTCTCTCAACTCTACGCACAGGGTGAACGCCTCTCTCAACTCTACGCACAGGGTGAACGCCTCTCTCAACTCTACGCACAGGATGAACGCCTCTCTCAACTCTACGCACAGGGTGAACGCCTCTCTCAACTCTACGCACAGGGTGAACGCCTCTCTCAACTCTACCAGAGAAGTTTCCTTATGCAGCAGATGGTGATTAACACAGAGACCCACAATTGGCCAAGGTGCTTATTCCTGATTAGGACACTATTTCAAACCTTGGCATCCTAAGGCTCAGGGATCATTGCAGAGGAGGAGCTGGAAAGACTGTGAGAACCAGAGGAGGGTGGATGACTACAAGGAAACAGTCTATCACAAAGCTGGTCAGTCACACATATGAACTCACAGCAATGGTGACAGCATGCACAAGTCCTAGGCAAACTGAAACCAAAGTTCTAGCACAGACGTGAGGAAGTCAGTATGAAATCCCAGCCCGACATAAGGAACTTTTGACAACTGATGGCTTCTGGGAAGGGGAAAGACAGTGTCTTACAAGGAAGAGACTCTTGGTGGGCCTAGTGGATAGACCTACACTGAAGGAACTTTGCAGACACAAATCTGACTCTATAGGCCCTGTTATAAAAGTACATTAGGGCTGGAGAGATGGCTCGGTGGTTAAGAACACTGGTTCTTCTTGCAGAGGACCCAGGTTCAATTCCAGCACCCACATGGCAATGAACAACCATCTGTAACTCATGTTCCAAGGAATACAACACCCTCTTCTGACCCCCACCAGCATTGCATGACATCCGTTCATCTACCTACATGTAGACAATACACTCATACACATAAAATAAAATTTAAAAAAGTACATTAAATTGGGAAGTAGCCAGTGGGGGGAGATACGGGTAAGGGAGGGGTCTAAATGCCATCAATAAAAATTCAATAAAAAATAAAATGAAAAAACAACAAAACTCCAAGAAAGTTCTTTAATATTTGTTGAAGAAAAGGATGGTAGGAAGCATGTCACACTGTAGCCAGAACTACAGTAAGGACAGTGCTATGGTAGAGAATGTTGGGAAGCATTTCCAACACAAGCCCGAGTTAGAGTGTTCTAGTTAGTCTTTAATTGCTGTGACAAAACAGTCTGACCAATTCCAACTTGGGAAAGAAAGGGTTTATTCAGCTTAAATGTCCTGGGTAACAGTTCTTCACTGAAAGAGCCCTAGGTGGGAACTCAGGGCAGGAACCTGGAGGCAGGAGCTGAAGTACAGGCCATGGAGGAATGCTACTTACTGGCTTGCTCCCCTGGCCCAGGCTCAACCTGCCTTCTTTTTTTTTTTTTTTTTTTGGGGGTTTTTTT
>VZQC01007130.1:402133-454213 GCA_009823505.1 Rhizomys pruinosus
CAGGAGTATCCCAACAACACAGTCAGGTGTGAGGTACTTGCTCTGGAGCTGGTAGTCAGGAGTATCCCAACAACACAGTCAGGTGTAGGGTACTTGCTCTGGAGCTGGTAGTCAGGAGTATCCCAACAACACAGTCAGGTGTGAGGTACTTGCTCTAGAGCTGGTAGTCAGGAGTATCCCAACAACACAGTCAGGTGTGAGGTACTTGCTCTGGAGCTGGTAGTCATGAGAATCCCAACAACACAGTCAGGTGTAGGGTATTTGCTCTGGAGCTGGTAGTCAGGAGTATCCCAACAACACAGTCAGGTGTACGGTACTTGCTCTGGAGCTGATAGTCATGAGAATCCCCACTATACAGTCAGGTGTGGGGTACTTGCTCTGGAACTGTTAGTCAGGAATATCCCCAACAACACAGGGTACTGCCATAGATCTTGGTTACCCACTAGAACTTTTTAGTAAGGCACTGTTGCTGAAGACAAGACATACTTTGCCACAGGATATGGAGAAATCAATCTGGTACTGAGCCAGAAAAGCTAGCCCACCTTCACATACTGGAATGTGCTATCCAAGCTACTGCAGGGTGGGGTGGTGGGTGGTAGGTGGTAGGTGGGGGGAGTAATCAACAGTCTTACCCAGGTGTGATCCAGTGAACAACAGTATTAATTGGCCTGGCAAAATATGCCCATGGGTGCAATAGTGACAGGAATGTTACAGGGATAATCAATTGCTTTCGGATTGATTACGCCCATCATGCCTGGTAGAGTAAATCTGACCAAGAACCTACGGCTGGGAGTTCACAGTTCAGGGGAACTGTTCCATTATTTTGCTAATGGACAGTGGTATCAAACTGCCCTCTAAATTTGTATCTTTTTACCAACAGATTATTGCAGCTTCTTGAAGAGTATATGGTAGTTAATGGAGAAACTCACAAGTAGTCAAAGGACAAGTAATAAGAAGTGTCTGTAGAACACTCAATCATAAATGGGACATGTATATCACAGCCATCCCCCCAAGGTTCAGGAACCATCATAGAAGAGGGGAGAGAAAGATTGTAAACGTCAGAGGTTGGGGAGGACGAAGATGAAACAGGGTCTTTGGGAGCTGACAAAGCACTGAATTCATGAACTCACAGCAGCTGCCACCTGCACAAGGCCTGCACAAGATCTAGCTGATCAACATTCTAGAAGGCAGGAGCAGCTCAGGAGCTCCTATCCTTAGCTTAGGAGCTATTGACAGTTGACAGCTTCTCGGGGAGGGAATGTCAGCTTTCTTTAGGGAGTGGTCCCTGGCAGGGTTACCACATCCCAGTGGATGGCAGTATACCCATGCATACATTGGAAGCGCAAATTACTTAGCGGATTATAAAAAGAAAGAAAGGCCCACATCTTTAATCCTGGCACTTGGGGGATAGAGGCAGGTGGAAATCTGTGAGATTAAGGTCAGCCTGGTCTACATAGTGATTTCCAGGCCAATGGAGGCTACAGAGAGACTCTGTCTCAAAAAACAAAACAAAACAAAAAACAACAAACAAAAACAAAACTAAAGGATATGAAGTTGTGGAAGTTGGGAGGAGGTGAGGGCTAGATCTGGAGGAGTCAGGTGGAGGAGTGGTCGGCGAAAATGATCAAAATATACTGTAAACATGTCTGAAATTCTCCAAGAATTAAAAAAGCCTATATTAAATAAAAGAATGGTCTTTGCTTCTACAAATAGGTTCTGAGTGGGACAGGGACGTAGGAGAAAACTGCCACTTGCACCATTCTTACTCTGAGTTGACTGAGCAAAAAATATTTAGCACCACAGGTTCTTCTTTTTAGTTGCTTTTCTTACTACTGTGACACAAAGCCTGGCAAAAGCAACTGAAGAGGAGGGAGGGGAGGAGGGAAGGGAGGAGGGAGGGGGGCAGGGAGGAAGGTTTCCTTCACTTACTGTGTGCTCAAGGTTGGGGGATACGATAGTACAGGGTATAGTAATGGTCATCATGGAATCAGTCAGGGAACCGTCCCCTGGGTCGCTCACACTGCATCTAGTCAGGAAACAGCCGGATCAATGATGATGCTAGCTAGCTTCTTCCTTTACTCTGTTCTATCCACCCAGGACCACAGCCCATGGGATAGTGCCACCCACATTCAGGGCAGGGCTTCCCTGCTCTGTTTAAAGCTCTCCAGAAAGCCCTCATGACATAGCCAGAAGCTCATCTCCCAGGTGATTCTAAAACCATCATAGCCTTCTTTTAACATATCCTGGCATTGCTTTTCCTGTGTAGTTTTGTTTCCACTATGTTGTAGAGACGGTTAGAAATCAGTGGAATAAATGTGTCATAGTTGGTTCATTCCTTTCATTTGTCCATAAGTTGCTTCTCTTATACCTGGTCATAAGAAATGAACCAGTCTGCTGGGCGTCGGTGGTAACGCCTTTAAATCTTAAGCACCCAGGAGCAGACGACAGGCAGAATGTCTTGTGAGTTCAAGGCCAGCCTGGTCTTCCACATGTGCGAGCTCCAGGCCACTGGGACAAAGGGACCGTCTCAAAAAAAAGACTAAATAAAGAAAGAATGATAACAGCCTCTCTCAGCTGCAGGCATCTCCTGGGGACCTTCAGCGTAACCTGGATCACTGGTGTATGACGTCAGCTGTTCCTTATGTTATTGCACCTCCTCTTGTCCCTCTACATTCTGCCCCGCTCTTTTCTCTGTATGTTATGTTTTTATCTTAAAACTTTTTTTTTTAGATTATTTTTTTTTTTTTTTTTTTTTTTGTGTTTGTGCTTGTCATCCGAGTTTGTCCATTGTTGCAATGCCGCAGAGGTCAGAAGAGGGTGTCAGATCCCCTAGGAACTGGAGTTAAAGACGGTTCTCAGCTACCATGGGGGTGCTGAGGATCTGAACTAGCCTCGTTTTGCTGTGGCAAAGTGGCCTTTTACAACTGTGAGGGCTTCATCTCTCCAGTCCTTCTGTGTCCTGTTTTCTTTAATGCTGTTTTTGTCTGCTTAAACTATTTCAGTTAATAATTAACTGTCTCTTATTATTCCTCGAAGCCTGTCAGTTAGATCCTCTGTTCCCCTTGTGTTTCGTCACTGATGTTGCCTGTTTTCTTTCTTTCTTTTTTTTTTTTTCTTGGTTTCTTTTTGAGAAGGGTCTCCTGTAGCCCAGTGTCCTGGAACTTCATCGTGCAGCTGGCCTTGAACTCACAAAGATCCGCCTGCCTCGCGCCTCCACAGTGCTAGGCTTAAAGGCGTGTGCCCTATGCCTTGGCTTTTTTTTTTTTTTTTGGTTGCCTGTTTTCTTATTTATCAGTGAATAAAGTTAAAGTGGGGAAAAAGATTCCACACAAATGATGCTGGCTAAACTTAGTGGGTATCAAAAGAACAAAAGTCAGGAATATGGGAACGGGACTCCAGGTGTGACAGAGGTGACAGAAATATCCGTGTGTGTTACTCAGAATGCACATTATACATGCATGAAATTATCCATTTCCAGAATCACTGGAGACAGGAAATGAAACTGGTGCATAAATGGAAATGTGAGACAGGAGGAAGAGGAGGAAAAGGCTGAAAATGGACAGAAGAAGCTCTAGCCCAGTGTGATGGTTAATCCTGGGTGTCAACTTGGACTGGACTAAGGAAACAAATAAGAGAAAAGGGTCTTCTGATTGGACCACCTCAACCGGATGGCCCACCCCAAACGTGGGTGTTACCTTCTGCCAGCAGGCAGTATTAAGGCCACAGCAGTGGGAGTGGTCCGTTTTTTCCTCCTGCGGCTTGCTTCTCTCATCTGGTGAGTTTGTCTTGCTGCTGTGATCAACCTTTCGGATCCCAGCGTGTACTGAGACCGGCAGATCTCCTGGAATCCATTCGGGCCTTCAGCACTAGACTGGGACTCCTGAGACATCCAGCCTTGCGGACTGAGCGGTTCCCTGGATTCCCGGCCTCTCCAGTTCGGTGCTACTGTTGAGCTCCGTCACGTGAGCAAATCAATAAATTGTATATAGTTATATATACTCATCCTGTTGCTTCTGTTTCTTTAGAGAACCCTGACTAATACACCCAGGAACAATTTAAATGTCCAACAGGCAGCTAGTGATAATCTAGACACAGTGCTTGCAGCAGCACAAAGCAATGGCAGACTCTCAAGCCATGAGATTTACTATCATACCAGTTGGACTATGAACTTGGGGAGATATACACCGATATATTTCCAAATATGCACAGAATGCTTCTTAAGAGGGGACTCTGGTGGGGATTCGGAAGTTGGGAATCAGATAGGAGCTTATTTTCTTCCTGCCCTCCTCTAAGCCTGACTCTAGGGAGGTGCTCAAAAGTATCTGCTTAATGAATGAAGGAAAGGATCGCCTATGTTTAATGCTACTTATTTTTATTTATTGTGTGGTGCACACGTGAGAATGACTTGCCAGCATTCATCAGTTCTCTCCTTCTAGGATGTGGGTCCTGGGGATTGAACCCAGGTCACCAGGCTTGGTGGCAAGTGCCTGTGCCCACTGAGTCATTTCACTAGCCTAACTTGCCCATTTGAATCAGTTTCTTTGGGACTATTCTTGAGTGTGAGATGCATAAACGATTGCATCTAGACACACAGAATGGTTCATGTCCTTTATTTTCCTTGACCATTTAATGACAAAAATGGCTAATGACCAGAGAGATAATTCAATAATCTGCCAGGCAGCACATCAACTGCCTCCTGAAGCTCTGCATGGAGCAGGAGAGCTCACTACTTCCCAAGGACAAGTGCGGTCCCAGGAACGGCTTCCAAACAGTCACGGTGAAGGCCAGTTATGCTAGAGTAACTATGGCTTTAAAAAAAACTGCTTTCGAACAACAGGAGTCCTTAGAGGAGGTGAAGTGCTATTACATTTTTCAAGCTCTAAAATGCTGAGGAAGTACGACTGTAGGAAGTCTTTCTTGGCAATGCAGCAACAACAGTAGCTTATTCTACTGCACACTTACAAGGCCTCGCAGATGGTGTGATCTAAAACCCTCGCCTGCACCTACTAAATTACAGAACTTACAGAGCTGTGCACTGAAGAACCAAGAACAGAAATCTCCACTGGTATTCATAATTTCTGGAAATCCTGCAGAAGTACCCATAACTATGAGTTAAAGAGACTCAGAGGACCCCCAGGTACTAAATGTAGACTTTTATTAACTGAAAACATAAAAGGCTCACTCAGTAAAATTAATTTTGCACAATTATTCAATGAGAATACTCAATATTAGGATTTTAACTGTGGGCTGTTTTTAATATTTTAAGCATATTAAAGTAACTATTTTGAAAAGTGACATTTACAGCTGGTGAGAAACTGATCTGACCATGAAGTACAGGGAAACTGAAACTGGAGGTGCTGAGTGCTTCTTATGGCCTAGAATCTACAACAGGTCTTTTACTTGAACCCTCACCCAGCCTGCAGAAAGGTATCCTGGCTTACTTCTTCAAAGGTAAAAAAAAAAACATGGCTGAGGGGAAACAGAGCAGAGCCCCAGCCCAAGAACCATGGGGTACAGCCCAGTTGCCCCAGCCCAAGGACCATGGGGTACAGCCCAGTCGCCCCAGCCCAAGGACCATGGGGTACAGCCCAGTCACCCCAGCCCAAGGACCATGGGGTACAGCTGGTCTGTTTCTTTTGAAACACCCTCATTAATCCCAAACTAGAATACCACTGTGGAATTTTGAGGGAAAAAACACCACTGAAAACAGAAACAGCTTATCAAGTCTGTATTACCAGTAAAGGATACTTTTTGTGAAACTCAAGCCATGTGAAAGGAAATAAAGCTAACTTTAAGAGTTGAATTTGCCACCTACTATCCTCAGGATTCTGACAAACCCAGAGCGGATGGGGGCATTTGTGTGAAGAACAAGCAATGTGCCCCCCCCCCTCCTCCTCTTCCTCACCACTTCCAAAGATGGGGTCTGCTGGGCACTGTTTGATGCTAGGAGCATCAACCAGGAGGCTCCTGGAGTCAGCTTTATTAAAATCTTCCACAACATGGCTAGGGTACTGAAGAGACAAGTCCCGGAGCAAGTCTCTAGACGTCTACCAGTACACCCTTGGTGAAGCTCCATTATTCCATCTGCTGCCGTCAGGAATCTGCAGACAGAGAGACACTGTCCCTGCTCTGCACATAGGTCCCTTGGGTCCGGGCTTTGGGTTAATGTGCTGCCAAATCAACTGGTAGAGGCAATTTTAGGAGCCGATTAGGGTTTAATTTTATTAACGGGAAAACGCTAGATTCAAGTCTATCTGTGGGCATCCAGGTGCAACCTCTTTTCATTTGGCTTTGAAATAATAAACCAGCTGTGGTTGAAATTGTTTCCCAACATTGTCTCTGGATAAAACAAGTATACTGACACCCAGAAGAATTCTGGGATAAAAGAAACATCTCAAAACACAAGGACTTCAACTTCATTTTGTTAAAAAACTGTAAAATACACACTGAGCTGTGCCACCTGCAGTAGCAGGCCACTCAATGCAGCATGTACACTCAACAGGAACTGAGCTGTGCCATCTGCAGTAGCAGGCCACGAGAGTGCTGAGCACTCAATGCAGCATGTACACTCAATAGGAACTGAGCTGTGCCATCTGCAGTAGCAGGCCACGAGAGTGCTGAGCACTCAATGCAGCATGTACACTCAATAGGAACTGAGCTGTGCCATCTGCAGTAGCAGGCCACGAGAGTGCTGAGCACTCAATGCAGCATGTACACTCAATAGGAACTGAGCTGTGCCATCTGCAGTAGCAGGCCACAAGAGTGCTGAGCACTCAATGCAGCATGTACACTCAACAGGAACTGAGCTGTGCCATCTGCAGTAGCAGGCCACGAGAACGCTGAGCACTCAGTGCAGTGTGTACACTCAATAGAACTGAGCTGTGCCATCTGCAGTAATAGGCCACGAGCACACTGAGCACTCAATGCAGCGTGTACACTCAATAGGAACTGAGCTGTGCCATCTGCGGTAGCAGGCCATGAGAACACTGAGCACTCAATAGGAACTGAGCTGTGCCATCTGCAGTAACAGGCCACGGGAGCGCTGAGCACTCAATGCAGCATGTACACTCAGTAGGAACTGAGCTGTGCCATCTGCAGTAACAGGACACGAGAATGCTGAACACTCAGTGTAGCATGTACACTCAACAGGAAATGAGCTGTGCCACCTGCAGTAGCAGGCCACAAGAACAATGAGCACTCAATGCAGCGTGTACACTCAACAGGAACTGAGTTGTGCCATCTGCAGTAACAGGCCACGAGCACACTGAGCACTCAATGCAGCGTGTACACTCAACAGGAAATGAGCTGTGCCATCTGCAGTAACAGGCCATGAGAATGCTGAGCACTCAATGCAGCGTGTACACTCAACAGGAACTGAGCTGTGCCATCTGCAGTAACAGGCCACGAGAATGCTGAGCACTCAATGTAGCGTGTACACTCAACAGGAACTGAGTTGTGCCATCTGCAGTAACAGGCCACGAGCACACTGAGCACTCAATGCAGCGTGTACACTCAACAGGAAATGAGCTGTGCCATCTGCAGTAACAGGCCACGAGCACACTGATCACTCAATGCTGCGTGTACACTCAATAGGAACTGAGCTGTGCCATCTGCAGTAACAGGTCACGAGAGCGCTGAGCACTCAACGCAGCTTGTACACTCAATAGAACTGAGCTGTGCCATCTGCAGTAGCAGGCCACGAGAATGCTGAGCACTCAGTGCAGCATGTACACTCAATAAGACAAGCTTTGCTGCAAGGACTCAGGATGTCAAATACCATTCTCGCCCTTGCACACCAGGACTTCCCAGAATCATTTCTTGGACCCACATTTCAGAAAATTGGAGGCAGCACAGGCAACAAGCACATTTCCAAGTGGAAATCTGAGTATGGATTTGTTCATCCTCCCTGGCATACCTGCCCTTCCCTGCTGAAGCAGGCTCCCAGGTAACGTTCTTCCCCTTGATAATACCCGGAGCCAGCAGGGTTTCCACTCAGCATGGATCAGTGAATTCATTGACTTCTTTAGCAAGAAAAAGAATTCTCATTTTTCAATAGCTTTATCAATAGTTTCCTTTATTTATTTCATGTGTATGAGTGTTTCTGCCTGTGTATATATAAATGTAATGACTGCAGAAGTCAGAAGAGGGTTTTGGATCTCCTGGAACTAGAGTTAAGGGCAGGATCCTCTGGAACTGTAGTTATAGACAGTGGTTAGCTATCATATAGATACTAGGAACCGAACTGTGTCCTCTGCAAGAGTAGACAGTGATCTTAACCAATGAGTCACCTCTCTAACACTATCAATAGCTTCTTAAACATTATTCTAACACTAAGTAATAGTATATATGCCAGATATTGTATAAAACACATCCATTATCTTCCTTGATCCCCACAATAAGCTCAGTGAAAAATTACTGTTATGAACACTTTGCAGATAAAGATTTCTAGGCTACTAAGAAATAGTGTTGGCATGCAAGTCCTGGCTGCTGGCCTCTTTCCCTGTGGCATTACTAAGACCCTTTATGTACCTGAATAAATAATCAGCCTGTTTGTTAGCATTAAGTTTTAATAGCCAAGAGTGGACCAGACTCTGAGAATGTGTCCTTGCAGATCTCTCGCAGAGCTCTGCCTCTGAGCCAGACCTCAGCACACACTTACTTGCTTTCTTCTCCATCAGCTGGGGAGCTTGCTAGCTTGGATCCATCCTTATCAGAGAATCTTGGTCTTTGATCCCTAGACCTAAAATATCTCACACACACAACGTAGCATTTATGTTTTCAAGGAGAATACGCATCTGGACATGCTGCTTCCAGCTTTGACACGATAATTCAAGCATACCCACGTCCATTCACTGTCTTGGGTGGAGGAAAAAGTGGGATCCTGAGGAATCAAGGTCACATGCCCAGGTCACAAGAGCACATGGCTCAGTGAGCTTATTTGCATTATATACAGCAGCTTTGGGTGCAAGGCTGAGGAATTAATTAGTCCAGAAGTCATTCCTCAGGTGGAGTGATGGCCACTGTGGCATGGTCTGAATGAGACATA
Source organism: Rhizomys pruinosus (assembly GCA_009823505.1). Taxonomy (NCBI): domain Eukaryota; kingdom Metazoa; phylum Chordata; class Mammalia; order Rodentia; family Spalacidae; genus Rhizomys; species Rhizomys pruinosus. Next base: position 411,180 of record VZQC01007130.1, read on the forward strand.
TCCCCAGAGGCTGGTGTAGCTGAACGCTTGGTTCCCAGTTGGTGGTATGTGGGGGAGGTTGTGCAACTTTTAGGAGGTGCAGCCTTGCTGGAGGAAGTGCTCTCTAGGGCAGGCCTGGAGTGTCTAGCCTGGCCGCACTTCCAGTTTGCTCTCTGCCTTCTGGGCGTGGACGGGGATGTGAGCTCTTTTCCCACAGCTGCTGGCATGCCTTCCTTAACACTATGGACTCTTCTCTGGAAAGCCAAAGTAAATGCTCTTTTCCACAAGTCCCTTTTGGTCATGGTGTTTTATCACAGCAACAGAAAGTCACTACTGCACTCTGGCAGAACGGTACAGGGCTGGGGTTCTGACAGGTCGGCTGCCAGCACCTGCATCTATCATGCATTTGAGTTCTGGCAGATCACTCTTCCTGCCTACATGTTGTCACCTATGAAGTGGGTACAATGATATGTAGCTACAAAGGTCCTGTCATGGTTAAATGAGAAAAACATCCAGGTGCCAGGGTGGTTCCCACCAAAGTCGCTTGTTCACCAGACCCTAACTGGTTCCACTTCCTTCAAGTTTCTGACATTTATTTTAGGGAGGGGGAAGAAAGGACATAGAACTTAAATGCTCACAATGCGGAAATAGTTTGTAATCTTTAAAGCCAGAACTTTTTATGAGAAATAAAGAAAGGGAGGAGAACTGGAGCTTGCTTGCTAATAATCCAGGGACATGGACCTCCTTAAACCTGCCTCTTCTGTTACCTGTGGCAGATCTGCTAGCCCCACATCTGATCCATCCTGTCAGATCTTATTCCCAGTGGACCCCCATCTCAGTTTGTCAGTTGACTAAAGGTTAATTGGGTTAGCAATTCAGTGTGAATATGAGTTAACCTGTGTATTTTAGAGAACTATGTTGTGAAAACATTCCTCTTGCTTTTATTTACATGTAGCAGGGAAGAAAGCAACTGACCTGGAAAGAGTTCCAAGACAGGGTTAAGGCCAAATATCCACCTACCTGGGAGGGAGACTCCTGTGCCCCTGGGGGGGAGGTTACCATGTGATGCTCACTGCCCACACTTCTGCAGGACACTGGCAGCAGAGGACCTGAAACTCAGGGAAAACTGACCTGGAGGTTGGGGAACAGAGTTTTGATGGTGCTTGTTTATAGATTTAGTACTATTAGCTTAGTGGGGCAGGTGTGATAGCCTCCTAAAGGCACTTGCTGTACAAGTCTGGTTGCTTGAGTTTGATCCCTGGAACCCATGTAATGGTGGAAGAATGGGACTGATTCCACACTTGTCCTCTGACCACCACATGTGTGTCCATACATACACAATAGTAAATAAAAATTATTTTAAGAAGGTTTGAGTATAGGGCACCAAAAGGAGACATACAGTCCACAAAACTGAGTAAATTAGATGTGTAGGTGCATTGCAAAAAGGGCTCTTTGTAGGAGAACTTAAAAGTTAACTATCTCAAAAGTTAATGGCAACAAAAGAAAATATTTACACCAAGTGGTTCCTTGGGCTTTAGGAGAGATGTAACTAATGTCCCAAATGGAAAGTAAATTTAAAAGGCTTTTTAGACTCTGTCCCTAGGATGTGGCATGCACCAAGGTGGTCCCAGTGGTCCTGTACTGAGGGGACTCAGCCATGGGGAGAAGGGCCCTGTGTCGGCATGTCTGCGAATCAGGAGCAGGGCTATGTGCCATTTGAGGATATAGCTGTGGACTTCACCTGGGATGAGTGGTAGGATCTGACCACTGAGCAGAGGATCTACATGGATGTGATGCTGGAGAACTACAGCAGCCTGGTTTTCTTGGGATACTGCATGTCCAAACCTGAGTTGATCTTCAAGTTGGAGAATGGATTTGGGCCATGTTATGGCAGAAGCATCTGTCCAGAATTTCCCAGCAACTACCTAAGAGGAAACTTACACTGTGACTATCAAAATGCCTGGAAATCCTGAGCCCAGACACCATGAGCAAATGAACAAAAGGAGAAGCCCAATAATGGATGTTTTGGAACCCCTCACCTAGACATACTAATGGGCTTTTAAGCTGGACATTTAATTCACCCTGGTCATCTCCTGGTTCCCTGCCTAGAAAATGTACCTAACTACTCTCACTTTCACTTCTCCTTCACAGGCACTTGTCAAGGACTTTGTTCTCTCTATAGCTATACTTCTGGGGGTCTTTTAGATAGACCCACTGAGCAGGGGGTACCCCAATTGCCACCTCTTAGGCCCCTTTTCAGCATGGAAGAAGTCAGAGCAGTGGGTGCCCAGATTCCCTCTTGGCAATTGGGGTAACCTCCTCAGAGGGTAATGTGATAAAAGTAGGAGCTAAAAATTGGCTAGGCAGTTTAGGGTCAAAACCCCCCAAAGAGTCAGTTTCTTTCTCAGCTTAGAGCTGAAGATTTCCTGGATCTGCCAGTAAACTTATCCTTCTGGTTGCTCTGATTTGTGGCCCATGCATCCTTGTCAGATTTATTAACCAGCGGTAAATTCTATCAAACTCATGGTGCTAAGGACCCAATACACCCCCTCCCTAGCAGAGATCATTTCACCTCAGAAACACCTGAGGTCAGGTGTCCTTTCTTCAAGGATTTGAAGATCTCACAACAATGGGGGGGGGGGAGATCAAATAATGGATTATAAAAACTCAGGGATAGTGCTCACAGATGCCATTAAATTCCATTTTCCATGCTTGCTTGGTACACTTCCCTTTGATTAGTAACTTTAACTGTTATGTTAAACTCTGATTGGCTGTTGTACTTATAAAAGGCTGTGTAACCTGCTCCTTGTGGCCACGTTACACCCAAGTTGAATGTTGGCCCAGTGTCATAATTAAACCCTCCTTTAAAACTCAAAAAAAAAAAGTAGAATGAGGAATGAGTAGAGAAGAGAGAGAGAAGCACATGTGCTGCGGGCTGTGAGCCATCAGACAACAATGGTGGAGAATTACACAGAATTAACTTAAATCAGAACTCAGAACTTTGAGAAATAAATCAAGAACATTAAGAAGTAAAAAAAAAGTTAAATATCTTTTAGTAATTTTTAATTTTGACAAGTTTTACGTTTTTCCATGATAATTAAGCAAGCCTCTTTTACTCTTATTTCTTTCATCTTAACAGCTTCAGATAAGAAACACTTGAAAGTTATATGAGAAACACTTTTTGGTTTTCATTCATATTTTAAGTAGCATATACCGAAGTCAACACACTGCTACATGACTGTGAAGCCATGCATCTACCCACATCTCCAGCAGACGGAACAGCAGGACCATCGAACAAGGAGCTAACAACCTTCCAAGGAACTTCTGCATGTTTCTGGAACTAATACTGAGTCACAGCTGAAATTCAGACCTCAATAACTGAATCTCAACACACAAAAGCAGCAGACCATCTTCCTATGCTCCAGCTCCTGTAACAAATACCTGTGCAAGCTGTCTTCCCAGGGGAGTCTGACCATATGGTGAGTTAGTAGCTTGTCCCTGGAAGCTTTTGGACTGGAAACCATCTCCTGAAAGAGATTTAGTGACTGAACCAAAAGCCCAGGCAAGACATCTTCCGCCAGCCAATTAAAATGACCACTTTGCTTTGAGATAGGTTTCATGTAGCAGATTGTATCTTTTTAAAAAAATTTTGTATTTCAATAGTAGTTGCAATAGTTAAGTATCTGTGATGACTAATAAGATGACATTTGGTGAGGAAAACATTTTCTTTAGCGGGATAAACAGAAGGATTAAGTTTCAGCTTCGGAAAGTGGACTGTAGCAGTTTATTGGGGACTCATGCAAAAGGGTGGGAGTTTCTTCCTGTTGGTCAAAACATCTTCATGCAACTTAAATCCTTGAGATCCCAACCTTCTAACAATGCTATTGTTAAAAAGAGACTGGTATCAGAAAGATACTATTTTTATTCTACAGTTTCAAAAGTAGGCTTATATAGAAGAGGCATTTTGGGTATTGCACTTACAAATAAAATAAGGGCTGGAAATATGTAGCTTAGTGGTAAAAACACTTGCTCAACATGTATCAGACCCTGGGTTCAACCCATAGCACAGTATAAAAGAGGGAGGGAGGAAAGAAGAAAGGGTAGAGGGAAGAGGAGAGGCCGAGAAAAGGAAGGAGGGGAATCCTTGCATGCTTTATAGTATAGTGCTACAGATGCTTTATCTTCACCTCTGATTTACGTTCAACTAACAGTGACTGTAGCCCCAGCTGTCCTGGAACTCGCTCTGTAGGCCAAGCTGGCCTTGAACTCACAAAGACCCACCTGCATCTGCCTCCCAAGTGCTAGGATTAAAGGCGTGCACCATCATGCCTGGCTAACATCTCAGCTTTTATGCCAACAGTCCATAAGCACAAATGTGCAAGGTTGGGGAGCCATGGATCTGTGGCAGAGAATTCTAGTAGTCCCTTGTTACCACTTCACTGGTTACGATTTCCTAACATGCTGGTTCTTTAATCAAGGCATATGTTTCTTTAGTACGGAAACGGGTACTGTAAGACGGCATGGGCAATACAGACAGTGAAGTGCCAGGCACTGCTGGGTGGGCAGAGCCCCATGGTGGAAGTGACCAGGCTGGCTGTCGCTAACCAGCATCGGCAGGTTCTGAGAGTTCATCATACCGCCTGAGCTAGTACAAGGAGCAGTCACCTATTCTGAGAACTCTGCTGGCCACTTTGGATTCTGTCTGGCTTCTCCTCCACAATGTCTTTATTCTTTGATGGCAACTACCAAGCTTGGCTCATGTCTCATCTACTGGCTGGGAACATGTGAGAGCTTCCTGTGCTCCTACAAGAGATGTCTGGTAGCCACGGTCATCTGTGTATGTGTGCACAGGTGGAGACTCTGGCTCCACAGCTGGCTTCATGGCTGGTCACCCATGGACACTCTCAGTGTATCTGTCTCTGTATGGCACCTGCCCCAACTAGCCCCCATCTTGCCTCTGTGAACAGTGGCCAACATTATCAGCCTGAGATTTTCGGTCTCAAAATCTGCACCACCATCTATTCCACTGTCCATCCGCTTGTCCTTAGAATCTAGCTCTTCACTGGGGCTCATGCAGGCCACTCCTGTCCTTTAAGGCACACTCTTCATGCCTTCTCTACACTTGGGGAAGTTGACTCCCTTGCCAATGGCTGGCGCTTGACTTAACACAAAGGAGGGGCTGTTATGTGGGAAGTCATTCACTGCCCCTTTTTCTACTTCTCAGTTTCCCTTCTGTTCTTAACTGCTGCACACATGATGGACTTCCCGGGTGGGGAGGAGGTGAAGCAATGAGAACTCATCTGTCTCAACAGAGATTACAGAGTATTGCTAGCCCTGTCCTCCAGCGCTCAGCGATCTGCACCGTGGTGACCATTCTTAGAGGTCTTGCTTGGCCCATGCCATTGCCAGCTGTCCTCCTCTTCTGCTTTAGCTGTCTGTCACAAGATTTATCTCTGCACTGATACGTATCTGCCTCTTCCTGCTGGAGCCCAAGCTCCTCAAGGCAGGACTTCTTTCATTCATTGCCAGAACTTCAGTCCCTAGATGACTATCTGGCTGTTGTATAATACAGTTTTTATTGACTAAATGAGTGAGCTATGAATTCTCAACCACTTTATCTTGCTTTCTCTTATTCTTTTGTTGAACACAAAACCATAGAAAGCACAACGGTCTCAGGCTCTGTCTCTGGTTGCAGCCACAGCCCTGACTCCTTCCTTCAGAATGCGTTCTGTCTCTCGTTATGTTTCCTCTCCACTCTCCCTCCCCTCCACCCCCTTGAATCTTAATTCCTTTATGAAGCACTGAAATGTAACCAAGTCAGGGTCAGACTGAGTGCTTAACCTATTATCTGACTTCACTTCCCACTGTTATTTATTTATTTATTTATTTATTTATTTTTGGTCTTTTTGAGACAGGGTCTCCCTGTAGCTCCGGCTGTCCTGGAACTCACAAAGATCCACCTGCCTCTGCCTCCCAAGTGCTAGGATTAAATGCGTGCACCACCATACATGGTACTGTTTTTTAAACGTCCAGTCTGTGAATGTAGAAACTGAACATTTCTTGCAAGGTCACAAAGCTGGAAAGAGCTGGATCTGAATCCAGGTCTTTGTGCATCAAAGTCCTCCCCTCATTCCAAACTACTGAACTTACCGAGCTGTTTGGAAATGTTCCCCTTTGTATATGTAGTCTCCTCTAGTGGCTCCATCTTCACATTTCTGATGGGAAGTTCCACTGATATGGGAGAGCTAGTTTTCTTCTAACAGGAATATATAGTTCAGGGCTGGACGGGAAGATAGTGAGGCTTATACAGCAATTTGCAATGCCACTGCACTTCAAAGGCCCGGCTTGTTACATGGGGACTAGCTCTTATAGAGCTTCTGGTATACACATCAGGCTGAGAGGAAGATGTAACTTTTTTCCTTTTTACAAAAAAATATAAAGAAGCATAACAGAGTCCCTGTGCTCTGTCTCTCATTCCAGATATTACTGTGCATGTGCTCTGTGTGAGTGTAGAGGCATGCAATAGAGGTCAGGGGATAACTGTAGGGAGTTCGTCCTTGCTGAGGGAGGCTCTCTCTACAGAGCTGCATGCTCCAGGCTAGCTGGCCAGCAAGCTTCTGGCCCATTCTCCTGACTGCCTCTTATCTAGCAGTAGAAGTGCTGGGATTACAAGTGCATGCCACCCCATCCTGCTTTTTACCTGGGGTCTGAAGATTGAATTCAGGCCGTCAGGCTTAGTGCCTAGCACTTTTAACACTGAGCCACCTCCCAGGTCTAAGCTACAGCTTATTTAAAGCAAAAGTTATATAAGAAATTTGTTGACATTTAAAAGTACTGTATTAGCTTTGTGCTTCTGTGATCAAAATACCTGACAAAAAATAATTTAAGGGAAGAAGGATTATTTTGTCTCATAGTTCAGAGGGTTTCACTCATAGTTGCTGGCTCAATCGTTCTGTGGCTGAACCCTACCATGTGGGAGCATGGTAGGAGCATGTGGTAGAAGGGAGACTTACCTTACTGCAGTCAGGAAGTAGAGAAAGAGGAACACTGCAAGGGGTCAGGGTAAGGTACAGGCCCAGAGACCCACCCACGACCCACTTCCTCCAATCAGGACCCACCTTCTACCCTTCGCCACTGTCCAGCAATGCCACCACATGATGAATCCATCAAGAGATTAATCCATGGAATATGTGAGCCCTTGTGAACTATATCTGGAAAAGCTCTCACAGAGCCCCCCTCCCACCAAAGCAGTACTGTGCTTTATAAATCTCCTAGGCATTTCTTAATATAACCAACCTGAGGGTGATGATTAATGTTCACAAACACTAAGGAGTTTAAAAATTGGTAGTAAAGACTTTTAATTTAAATATAAATTTATCATATATTTTCCAACTCTATAATATTTGCTTTGAAAACTGAAGTCACTGTAGAAAACGAGGTCTAAAAGAGTCTCAGAATGCTAAGTTTCTCATGTATGTCTTGCTCATTCAGTAAACTTGGGAAAGCACCTCAGCAGTGATGTATTTCCTGATCTAGGAACTTCCTTCTTCTGGGGGTGGGAAAGCTGCAATAAGAAAGAGAGCAGAGGTCTGCCTTTGGGTCTTCAGCTCATTGCTAACATGAATCTGGACAATACAACAATCCCCAGTCCACACTGGTCCTGGTCTCCTCCCTCCAGCAGGAGGATTAGACAGGATCAGTTTTCTCCAAGTCAGATGTACAGACTTTGGGGACAGTCTCAACACTATCCTTGCCCTAGTTCAGAGCTGCCAGTTCAAAGGGAATGCATTGGCAAAGGGGGCAGAGAGGAAGCCATGTGACAGCACTCTGTCAGCTCCACCTAAGTGAGACCAGGACAGTAAGCTGGCCAATCAGTCCTGCTCTTCCCACAGTACTCTCCTAGGTGGCAAGAGTGGAGCATCCGATTCTAGTGATGTCAAATGTCAAATTTCTGTCTTTAGCACATGCTCTTTTGCTATTTTGTGTGATGTTATGGGTCACACTTCTGCTGCATACCCAGGTTGATGGTTGCCTTCAGGAAAAGCACTCTAACCAGCTGTGAAGCTGAGCCAGCCGCTTTCCCTCCATGGGATGGACATGTGGAAAGAACAGAAATCTGGGTATGAGTGGAGCTTTCTTTACAAGAAAAAAAATCTTCTGATAATATTTGCTGTTAACAATAAAAATCACCTTTCAAGGTGCAACTGGAATTTTGGGGAACTTGAATTTTTCAACTTAGATGGTTCCTGATTTATGTATGATCGGTGCAGGTCCTAATAACCTATTGGCAGGTTGAAAACAGTATTACATGGGAAATTCATTTACTATCACTAACTTAACAAATGTCAGAGCTTGCAACAGCATACCAGACAGTACTGGTTATTACTCTTTTGTCTATGGATGACTGTGAACTGTGGCTTGTTTCAAGAAAAAATATGAGAGTTTCAAAGAACTATGTGATACGTGGGCAGCCTGGAAAAGAACTGAAATTCAGAACTGAAGTCCATTTCTATGGAATATACTACTGTCACATTAGAGGAATTCCAAAAGCTTCAAAGTGGAAGCCTTCAAAGTTGTGGGTCATACTTAAGAGTTTTCAAATGAGACTGGTGAGTAATGAATATGATTCTCAGAATATTATATTAGTAAATATAAGGAAGAGCTGCATTGAACTAATGCTTTCCAAATGATCAATACATGCTACCCACAGACACCCACCCAAGTGTAAGCTAACCCAAGCTAATTTTAGTATTGTAACAGAACACAAAAAGTATACTACGTAGTTTCATATTTCAACTTATAACTAAACTTCAACAAGTTACCATCTGATGAGCTTTGGTGTACTACAAAAATCTATTAATTTTCTGCAAGGGCTATTAGAAGAGTTTCCCTCTTTTCATTTACTGTAATGTTGGATTGGCCTCAACTGCTTCAATATGAACAAAGTCAGATTGTAGTCAGGATCAGATACAAGACTCAAAACTGCCTTCAAGTTGGGGAGATGGCTCGGTCAGTAGAGTGCTCATTGTGCAAGCACGCATGTGGATGCCCAGCATCTCCATGAATGCTGAGCGTGTTGGAATACTGTGCAAACATGTGTTTGGATACCCAGTATCTCCATGAAAGCTGAGTGTGTTGGAATACTGTGCAAACATGCATTTGGATACCCAGCATCTCCATGAAAGCTGAATGTGTTGGAATACTGTGTAAACATGCATTTGGATACCCAGCATCTCCATGAAAGCTGAGTGTGTTGGAATACTGTGTAAACATGCATTTAGAGACCCAGCATCTCCATGAAAGCTGAGTGTGTTGGAATACTGTGTAAACATGCATTTAGAGACCCAGCATCTCCATGAGAGCTGAGTGTGTTGGAATACTGTGCAAACATGCGTTTAGAGACCCAGCATCTCCATGAATGCTGAGCATGTTGGAATACTGTGCAAACATGTGTTTAGAGACCCAGCATCTCCATGAAAGCTGAGTGTGTTGGAATACTGTGCAAACATGCGTTTAGAGACCCAGCATCTCCATGAAAGCTGAGTGTGTTGGAATACTGTGCAAACATGCGTTTAGAGACCCAGCATCTCCATGAATGCTGAGTGTGTTGGAATGTGCTTATAAGCCCAGAGCTGAAGGATCAAGAGAGGGGAGTTCACTGGCCAGCCAGCTTGGCCTAATTAATGAATTCCAGGTATAGTGAGAGACCTTATCTCAAAAAATATGGTGAAAAGCAATTGAGGGACCCATATGCATGCACATGCTTATCCACATGCATACATGCATACTCCACATTAACATGTACATCACATACACACACACACACACACACACACACGCACACGCGTGCGCGCATACCACTGTCTTCATTGAGCTTAGACTTCAAAAATATTACAAAAGACATACATTAATTCATGTCTTCTTGCAGGTTTTGTTTTGGCAAGTAAAGTCAATTTCATTAAACTAGGTTATTTATTTATTTATTTATTTATTTATTTATTTATTTATCTTTTCGAGACAGGGTCTCCCTGTAGCCTCACGTGACCTGGAATTCGCTCTGCCTCCCAAGTGCTAGGATTAAAGGTATGCACCACCACGCCTGGCTCTAAACTAGGTTATTTATGTTATCATGTAATGAGCTATTTTGTTTTTTTTTTAATTTTATTTATTTTTGTATGTGTATAAAAGTACTGTCTGCATGTAGGTTTGTGCAATGCCACGGAGGTCAGAAGAGGGCGTCAGATTCCCCTGGAACTGGAGTTCTCCTGGAATTGGAGTTACAGACGGTTGGTTCTCAGCTGTCATGAGGGTCAAACCCCGCTGGGGATCACACCCAGGTCCTCTGCAAGAGCAGTCGGTGCTCTTAACCGCTAGGCTATCTCTCCAGCTCCATATTTTGAAATGAACTAATAAATATGTATTTTCTGGCTTCTCATCATTAATGTAGGAAGTACAAGGAGGTGTACCTACATAAGCTGATGCTCTGCAGAGTACTTAATGACTTTTAGGAGCAGAAAGGGGTCCTGAAGCCTGAGAAATGGTGAGTTAGATGACACACGGTCTCTCTTTTGGGATTCTATGAGAGTGTGTATTGGAACAAAGTGAAATCGTCTTTAATCCTAGCACTTGGGAGGCAGAGGCAGGCGGATCTTTTTGAGTTCCAGGACAGCTGGGACTACAGGGAGACACTGTCTCGAAAAAGACCAAAAAAAAAAAAAAAAAAGAAAGAAAAAAAAGAAAGTGAAATCTGAGGTGTTTTGCTTTTTATGGTTAAGTTTCCATTCCTATCTCCTTTATTTTATAATGGCAGAATGATAGGAAAATGTTTTAAAAATTTTTTTAAATTTTATTTATTTTTGTATGTGTATGAATGTACTGTCTGCATGTAGGATTGTGCACCCGTGTCGTGCAATGCTGCGGAGGTCAGAAGAGGGTGTCGGATTCCCCTAGAACTGGAGCCAAAGACAGCTCTCAGCTGCCATGTGGGTGCTGGGGATCGAACCCAGGTCCTCTGCAAGAGCAGTCGGCACTCTTAACCTCTAGGCTATCTCTCCAGCCCTGGAAAATGTTTTTATAATACTACATTAAGAAGAAATTTATCTGGATAAAATACTATTAGAATATCACTGACTGGCAGTGTAGAACAGGTTAAATAGCAAAATGCTTGGCAAAAATCTTACAATCTGCAGATCTTATGTTGCCTAATCTGAATGCAAGTAACTATATTAAATATTCATGGAATATCTCAAAAATTATTTTCAATTTTATGATACTTATATTTTTCCTAAATATTAAGAAACATCATAAGACTCTGTTGGTAGTATAAAATCTTTCCAAAGTCAGAGCACTGTTTTTTAAAGGATTCAAAAAACAAAATGCAGCCGGGAATGGTGGTACATGCCTATTATCCTAGCAGAGGCAGGCGAATGGATCTCTGTAAGTTCAAGGCCAGCCTGGTCTACATAGGGAGTTCCAGGATAGCTGGGACTACAGGTGGACCCTGTCTCAAAAAGACAAAAAAAACTCCCCTCTCCCCTTTCTCTTTCTGTGGAGATGAGGATGGAACTCGGAACCTTGAGCATGCTTGGCAGACATTCCACCACTGAACTAGAACACAGCCCGAGCTGGATTTTCCTATGTAAGTTGGATGCTAGTATTTCTGTAAATATTTTTAGGATTTTGATGTCAATTTATTTAAGGACAAGAACAATAAACGGACTCTACTGAAAGCATTACCAGATTTCTCAATTTCTAGTCCTATCAACATTAGACTTCTAAAACAAAAACGCCTGCCTTATATTCTTGGCTTGCATAACTACCCAATACCCCTGTCAAACTACTTGGCTTTTATCCCTGCTCAACTCATCATACAACCATCTGCATAAATAAAGATGCAAGCATCTGCTATATGGCAAATGGTCTCCAGGGCAGATGTTTCCATCCTTGTGTTCATGTCACTAAGACTGGATACATTATTTGAACAGATGTACACAATCTCAGAGTGTTGTGTCCCACAGTGAAATGTCTCCAACTGCTTTCTATCAAAGTACATAACTGCTATTTGCACCTGCATTTATGATAATGATATAAAGCGGTGGGGGTTCTGACAGAGTGAGCTGTGATGCTATGAAATACATTTACATGGCTGATTGGAATTTCTGAGACACTATGCTGCTAAATAGCCACACTCATTACTACATGCTCAAATCAATTGTCTGATTATAGTCTGCCTTTTTTTTTTTTTTGGTCTTTTTGAGACAGGGTCTCCCTGTAGTCCCAACTGTCCTGGAACTCACTCTGTAGACCAGGCTGGCCTTGAACTCACAAAGATCTGCTTGCCTCTGCTTCCCAAGTGCTAGGATTAAAGGCGTGAGCCACCACGTCCGGCTATAGCCTGCTTTTTAATATAGTTACTTCAAACAACAAAAGTACTCATAATCTGAATTTACTAATAAGAATTTTTAAAAATCTAGTATCTTGGGGGATAGAGAGATGGCTTAGCAGTTAAGAGCACTGGCTGTTCTTGCAGAAGACCTGGATTTGAATCCTGGCACCCACATGGTGGCTAACAGCCATTTGTAACTCGAGTTCCAGGGGATCTGATCTCCCCTTCTAACCTCTGAGGGCACCAAATGATACTGGTACCCTTAAACACATGCAGGTATAAAACTCATACACATAAGAATAAAAATAAATAAAAATTTAAAATCTAGTATCTTATTCCAAAATAAAACAGCCTCCACATAACATCTATGTGGGAAGGTTCAGACCACTCAGGTCATTCCACTTAGTCATACAAAGATTTATAACTAGGTGTGTGTTTCCCATTTGTTCTGTCAACAGCATAATGTACTAATAATGCACAGTTGTGTTTTTCAGAAGTTATTGCATTGAAAAGTCTTGATTTCCAGCAGTAAAGAGTTAACTAAAACCAGCTTTTTGAAAATGTCAATTTGAACTTGGTCTGCAACATAGAATGGTACCAAACTCCAAGATAGTATTTATACCACTTGCTAGGATCAAAATGCTTCCATATGAAATTCACATATTTAGAAACATATTTTGCTAATACATAAGCATGATTTTTCCCCAGTAAGGAGGTTACAAAGCATTGTTAACTACTAACCACTACAGAAGAAGCATAGAATTACAGTGGTTCTCTCTGCTACCATGTATCACATGTACAGAAGGTTAGAGAAGCAGAGCACTTACTGTAAAGCTTTACTAAGTTACAGTGCTGTGGTTACTTTTATAAATATATGTACTACTTTACTAAATTGAAATTCACAATATCCTTATTTTCAAACTTGTGGGCACATGCATACATGTATGGAGGCCAAGGGACAACCTCTGCCACCACTGTGGGCATATGCATACATGTGTGGAGGCCAAGGGACAACCTCAGCTACTGGCCAGCCAGTAGCTCCAAGGATCTGTCCATCTCCTACTCTGATGTGCTGGTATTACAAGTGCATACCACCACACATGGCCTTTTATTTTATATGATTTATTTATTTATTTATTTATTTATTTATTTATTTATTTATATATGTATGAATGTACTGTCCACATGTAGGTTTGTACACCCCTGTCGTCCAATGCCACGGAGGTCAGAAGAGGGTGTCAGATTCCCCTGGAACTGGAGTTAAAGACAGTTCTCAGCCACCATGTGGGTGCTGGGGATCAAACCCGGGTCCTCTGCAAGAGCAGTCGGCGCTCTTAACTGCTAGGCCATCTCTCCAGCCCCTATTTTATATACTTTTTAAAGCATGGGATCTGGAGTTCAAATTCAGGTCCTTACACACTTAGTCACCACCCCCTACCTAAAATAACTTTTATAATGCAATTTCTCTTGGGATGTCTACTGTGTTTTAAAGGAATTTACAAGGAACATTCCCATACAGCTCATTTTCATTATTTAAATATTCTGTATGCAAATGTGCCTGAATGAGAATCTTTATCTGTGACCCCCAAATCCAATGCTCCTAACAAGGGAATCTTTATCTGTAACCCCAAATCCAATGCTCCTGCATGGGAATCTTTTCTGTGACCCCAAAGCCAATGCTCTTGCATGGGCATCTTTATCTGTGACCCCAAAGCCAATGCTCCTGCATGGGAATCTTTATCTGTAACCCCCAAATCCAATGCTCCTGCATGGGAATCTTTATCTGTGACCCCAAAGCCAATGCTCCTGCATGGGAATCTTTATCTGTGACCCCAAAGCCAATGCTCCTGCATGGGAATCTTTATCTGTAACCCCAAAGCCAATGTTCCTGCATGGGAATCTTGATCTGTAACCCCAAAGCCAATGCTCCTGGCATTTCCATGGTTATTCACAGACGTGTAGAGCAGGGGAAAATCTGAGCCACCTGACATGCACAGTTCTCAGCTGAGGTCAAGTGAGGGTGATGTTCTGCCCTCCTGTTCAGCTTTCATGCTATAAATAAAAGAGTCCTATTCATGGTCTATTTAGCACCAGGCTTTCTGCATTTTGCAATTTTTTTTTTTGCGATGTTACTATTTAGAATGGCCCTCAAGCACACAAGAAAGTTGTGGTGTGCCTTATGAAGAAAGTATGTGTGACAGATAAACCTTTGCTCAAGCCATGCATTATACTGCCGGGTCTGTGAGTTCAGTCTTAATGAATCAACTATACTAAAGTAAGCATCTTTAAACAGAATCATAGAAAACAAGATTATGTATTGATTGCCTTGACCAGAGACCCACAGGAAGTTAACTTCATCTATTTCCCAGGAGTGGTGGTACAGTGTAGGTCCAGAGTAACGTTCCAGAGACTTCAGAGTACCATGACTGCAAATAACAGGACTCAGCTATTACAAGGCAAGGATTATTCTCTCGGAAGAGAGGAAGTGATGGAGGAATGATGGGTTAGTCAAGGTCTCAGAGTGCAGCAGAGTGGAAGCAGTGGACTCAGTTTTATTTTACTAGACTGAGAGGTGAGGGAGAGGAGAAGGAAGAAGAAAAGGAAACCTGGAAAGGAGGCTTAAGAAAATAGCTTGTGTTCCATGTATGGAAGTGTATAGTTAGCTAGTCAACTACTTGGTTAGTAGGTTGGATCATCGTGCTACACAAGCAGCCAGCCTTAATGAGAGCAGCTGGGGCAGAGCACAACATACACTGAGTTTGCTTTCCTGGCTTTCTCTTCCCTCACTGCTTCTTTGAAAGCAGTAAATATTTGTTAAAAGAATGTTTGCTTCCATTGACCTTAGAATTCCGGTTTGAAGTTTCATTTAAAAACAAAGATTGACAAGATCAGGTGGTATGGCCGTAGGCTGGGCGTGGTGGCACACTCCTTTAATCCTAGCACTTGGGAGGCAGAGGCAGGCGGATCTTTGTGAGTTCAAGGTCAGCCTGGTCTACAGAAAGAGTTCCAGGATAGCTGGGGCTACAGGGAGACCCTGTCTCAAAAAGACAACAACAACAACAAAAAACCTAAACAAACAAAAATAATCAAGGACTGAAACATTTTCACAAAGTTCAATATGATTTATACACATTATGGGGACTTAAAGCATCAGCAACATAACTTAGCATATATCTGAGAACCTATTTCATGCTAGTGAACTTTTAACCCTGCTAAAGAGAAAATTCATCAAGAATTTTATGAACAGTCCAAGATAAGATTTTTTTCTTCAAACATTAAAAAAGATACAAATACTAACTAGTTATCCCATGTTTCTTAAATTCAAAAATACTATGCTCACTAATACCAAATGGTTTATAAGATGTATTTATTTTTGTCTCTAAGATACAAAAACATATTTTTTTGGCTTTATCAGGACATTTAATCAGTTAGGTAACTAATAAAAGGTCTTACTTTGTAGTGCAGGCTGGCCTAGAACTGATGATCTATCTCACTGGCCTTGAACTCTTGGCAGTCTTCCTGCCTCATCCCCCCTTGGGCTAAGATTACACATGTGAGCTATCACATGTGGCTATTGTTTTAAAAATATTTTATTTATTTTTTTAATTTTTTATTTATTTTTCTCTATGTATATGAAAGTACTGTCTGCATGCAGATCTGTGCACTCGTGTCGTGCAATGCCGCGGAGGTCAGAAGAGGGTGTCGGATTCCCCTGGAACCGGAGTTCTCCTGGAATAGGAATTTCAGACGGTTCTCGGCCGCCATGTGGGTGCTGGGGATCGAACCCGGGTCCTCTGTAAGAGCAGTCGGCGTTCTTAACCGCTAGACTATCTCTCCAGCCCCTAAAAATATTTTATTTCTTTGTGTGTGGGGGCCAGAGGTTGCTGGTGGGTGTCTTCCTCAATCATGCTCTGCTGTTATTAGAGACAGGGGTTTTCACTGAACTTGAAACTTGCTGATTTGCTAGAATGGCCAGCCAGGGAGCCCCAGAGATCCTGCATTTCTACCTTCCCAGTGCTGGGATTACAGTCACTGGCTGCTGAGGCAGCCTTTCTCATGTGGGTGCTAGGAATCAAATTCAGGCCCTCATGCATGGGCAATAAACACTTTACTGACTGAGCCATCTTTCCAGGGCCTTACAAAATATCCACATGTGTTCACAAGATAGGCAGCATGGTTGTGACCCTGCAGTCAGCACACAAACTGAAGTAGGACATCACATGCTCCGCTAAAAGCAGTGGTCCTAAACGGGACTGTTCACACCCACTGTGCCTCTGCTTCGGGCTAGCTGCTCTTTCCTCATGTCCACTTCTTCTTATTGGGCAGAAATAGCACCCACAGTGTGAAAACTATCTTTAGGTAAATCAAATGTTAGGGCAGAGTTAGGAGAGTGGTGGAAGTCTATATAGGAAGCACTTTCTACCTGCAGCGGTCTTGCCTAGTAAACTGCAAAACCGGGGCTGGAGAGATGGCTCAGTGGGTCCTCCACCGACTGCTCTTGCAGAGGACCTGGGTTCGATTCCCAGCACCCACATGGTGGCTAAGAACGGTCTTTGTGCATGTTTGGCAGAATGCATGAGCTCTGGTGGGGTGGGGAGATGGGGGGGGGGGACACAGGTCTAGATTTGATTAAAAAAAATATGTATATAAAAAAGAATGGTCTTTGACTCCAGTCCCAGGGGAATCCGACACCCTCTTCTGACCTCCGCGGCATTGCATGACATGGGTGCACAAACCTACATGCAGACAGTACATTAATACACATAAAAAATAATAAATTAAAAAAATCCTGCAAAATCAAATCATGAAATTGGCAAATGACTTTGAATTCTTGGGGATCCTCATAAGACAAAGTCTCAGATGGATGTAAATAAGAGTTGCTGCCATCATGAGCAGTAGAACTTCAAATGCCTCCTTCCCTATCCAGAGTGCGGACTTGGAGAAACAGAGTACCCCTGTCAGAATCATTTGGCAATGCCACTTCTATGTGTGTACACAGGAAATAAAAGTAAATAAATACACTTGCATTTCCTTTTCTCCCTAATCCAGCCTGGCTCCCTCCTTCCCTGTATTTCCTAGCAGCCCAGGCTTGCTCTGACTCACTCTGCAAGCATCAGGGCATACAGTTCCTGGTAGAGTCATCTTGACCATCATTGAACCTGCTTGTTAGATGATAGTGTTCTGGTGGGATAGTTTCCTTAAGTCCTGAAACTCTGTTAGTCATATTCTACTTGAACTGTATACAGAAATGGGTGTTTATAAGTCAGAAATACCCAAAGTCCCATACTTATAAACAGCCATCAATGGTTTGTTAAATCAGTCAACTAGTATTTACTTCATAAATGGCATGTACCCAGCAAATTTCTCATGTCTCATAAAATATATATATATATTTTTGTTTTTTTTTTAAATTTTTTTTTTTTTGTTTTTTTTATTCGATATGTGGATCAAGGTACTGTCTGCATGCAAGTTTGTGCACCCGTGTCGTGCAATGCCGCGGAGGTCAGAAGAGGGTCTCGGATTCCCCTGGAGCTGGAGTTCTCCTGGAATTGGAGTTTCAGACGGCTCTCGGCCGCCATGTGGGTGCTGGGGATCGAACCTGGGTCCTCTGTAAGAGCGGTCGGCGCTCTTAACCGCTAGGCCATCTCTCCAGCCCTCATAAAATATATTTAATGACAGGAATATACACAGAATCATAATAAATGAATCTGATATTTTTCTAAAATATTAGCTAGGGCATGTGGGAAACATTTGAACAAATGAGTAAAGTTAATGAAAAACTGGGCAATTCTTAGGCCTCAATGACTCATATATATCACATTTCTTTATTAAAGTAATTTCTCATAATTTAATTTTTGTCTATATTGATTTAAATGGAATTTAGGAATTTAAATATGTAATTGATAGAGAAGAAAAAGGGAAAATCCAACAATCATTATCAATCTGCTTTGTAAGTTTACATGGTGATACTAGAGACAAATAATGAGCTTTGTTTTGGATTGTGATATTTCTGGGTTCCAATCTTATATGAAGCTTCTTGGCTGGTGATCTTGGCAAAAGCTCATGTTTTCCCTGAGCCCTTAAAATAAAGATTATGTGCAGGTTATTGTTAGACCTACATAAATAAGGATGGAAAGCTGTAGTAAAGTGCCTGTTGCATTAGTGCACTTGACTACTTGTTGCCTTTTAGCTGTTATCTCTATCAGTTTTCACGTTTTGCTTTAAATGTCTTGAGTCTCTCATTGGAAATTACTAGGAAAACAATCTTAGAGGAGGCACAAAAAGTCTCTTCTGGAGGCCATATCAATGCTGGTAGTAACCAAGCTTATACAACAGCCAGAGACAGCATAGAAATAAAACAAACCTCTAGGCTAGACAAAGCTGGCCAGGGGTGGGAGGAGTGGTTGCCGGCTTCCCTTTATTAGCTGAAGCCAAGCAGCTCTTTGCTTAGTGACTCATCACAGAGACTTGCAACATCTCAGAGCTAAAAAGGAATGTCAAACAATTCTGGACTTTCTAAACTGAGGTGTAGAGGCAAAATGACTTATCTGAGGTTCTGTAGCTGGGATGTGGGTATCTTTCTTCTACCCAATTATGCCATTCTTGCTCAGATAAAGAAGTAATACTAGTGAAGACACTGAATTTCAAACCCCTCCACCTGCTACTGGGCACTCGGAAGGATACATAGCAGAGTAAAAGATGCATGTTCTTCATTTTTACTTAGGACTTGTTGCCCCTCCCATTCTCATGTTTTTCCCTGCTGTAGTGCTAAGGGCTTGGATTCTGTGTCTCAAGGCACTTTTCTCCTATTGGCCCAATACCTGGTGACATCCAAGACATGTGACCTGTACCTGGCTTGTCTACCATTGGTCTCCTACGATTATGGTTGGCCTTCTAAGGCAACTAGGCACCCCAAGTAGGAGGCAGCCTAGTGTTCAGTTCATTGACCAAATTCCAAAGATGGAGGGAATTCCTTGTTGATAACAACTACAGAGTAACAGCATCTATTATCTTAAGAGCCCATTTTGCATGCTCATGGATTGGGAACATTAATACAGTAAAAATGTCCATTCTACCCAAACTCTTGTATAGATTTAATGCAATCCCAATAAAAATCCCCAAGAGTTTCTTCACAGGCTTGGAAAAAAAAGTCCTTAATTTCATTTGGAAAAACGAAAGACCCCGAATAGCCAAAACAACCCTGAGTGAAAAGAGCAATACCGAGGGAATCTCTACACCAGATTTCAAACTATACTACAGGACTATAGTCATAAAAACAGATTGGTACAGGCACAAAAACAGACCTGTTGACCAATGGAACAAAACTGAAGATCCAAACTAGAGCACATACAATTTCAGCCATATCATATTTGACAAGGGGGCCAAGAAGACACAACGAGGGAAAGACAGCATCTTCAGCAAGTGGTGTTGGTAAAATTGGATCACCACTTGTAGGAGAATGAAATTAAACCCCTACCTCTCACCCTGTGCAAAAGTCAACTCCAGATGGATCAAAGACCTCAACGTGAAAGCCCAAACTCTGAAGGCAATAGAAGAAAAAGTTGGCAGCAGACTACAAGACATAGGCATAGGAAAAGACTTCCTAAATCAGACAGCAGNTCATTATAAATAATATATATAGAATGCAATCTTAAGAGAGAGGAGATTTGGAATATATTATATATTAGGTCAGGATATATATATATAGTGACCTGTCCGCATACTCAGAAAAAAATCTAAATAAAATGCTATTCCCCTCCATGCAAAAATACAAAATAATTTACTTACTTTGGGTTTGAGATTGTTGCCTCTGCGGCCTAGTTAGAATAATCCCACTTCAGCTGCCTTAGTAGGCAATCCTTGCATATCTGAATGTAATGTGGTTAAATTTTTAACGAACTGCGGAACTCAGAATAGTTTATCTAGCAAAAAGAGACCCTGATAAAGATAATTAAAAATGATCCGGTTGTAAAGGAACGGCAGGAGAAAGGGATATGTCCGTTGCGCTCGACTTACTGGTTCTAGACAGAAGAACGTGCTTGTCAGGTGTGAGAAAGAGTTCGCGGGATTAGTAAATTGTGCAACGGGTATAGCTAGCGTGTATTTAGCAAAAAAAGATGCTAGACATCCGCTAAAGAAGGCAAAAAAACTGGGACTCGCCCCCCATAAACATTATAATCGAAAAAGCAGGAGGCTGGTTTGTAGTCGTGGGAACCACTTATGGATACTGGTATTATCAGGTGACCCAGTATCCTTCTACATAATATGTAAAAATGGAGATAGTAATACCTACTTTGTAGGATAATAAGACGAAAAGCGAATTTATATTCATCACCAACAGATGACTTGCAAAATAGCTCTTTTTTTATTTGTATTTTTTCTTTAATTTATTTGTATTGATGCTTTGTATATTTAATACATCATTTCCAATGTCAGAGCATGCATAATTTCCTCCCTTTCCCTTTCCCCCCCCCCCATCCCCACGCCATCCCAGATCAGGTATTCTGCCATAACGGTCCTGGCCTCGTTCAGGTTTTTTTTTTTCATTTTTTAGCTATAATGATAGATCCATGAGTATAAAGCATCTTCGTGCAAAAACAATCTATAGACTGTTGTGCACAAACCCCCAAAGCCCCAATTCCAGTGGGGGTTGACATGTTGTTTGTTCAATCCAGTTGCTCAAATGAGTGTCCAAACTAAATTGCTGTAGTTTCACAATTTACAAAACACCGTCCCCCAAGCGCAGCCTTTACTTCTAAATCTACCTATCTAAACCGCACGCCCCCTCTTCCGCAAGTGTTCCTAGGCTTGAAAAGGGGCACACGTGGATGAGAGGTAAACGGTCCTCTCTCTCTCTGGGCTGTTGGACTTTGATTCTGGTCAATTCTGGCTTTTTCCGTTCATGGGCTGACAGGAGTAACCTTCGAGCACTCTATAAATGGCTCTCCAATTTACATTGGAAAATGACATCACATCGTCATATTTCGCCTTGTTAATGTAGGATCCACAGAAGGGTTCGATGTTATGGCAATCTGAGGCTTTTCTTTCTTCCGTGCAGGTTCAGACGGTCAACCTTTCAGTTGCCAATTTTTGGCACATCCTACTCAACGCAAACCTGTATCATTTCTTTCTCAGACATTAAGCTGGTGACATTTGTCCTGTTGAACAACAAATCTTCTTGTCCCATATTTTTTTTAAGATTTGATTGCAAGGTTTTTTGACTTAGAAAGGTTTCATGTCGGTCTGTACCTACCCACCACCCCCCCCTTTTTTTTAACACACCAAGAGTCTCCAGAAGACAGTTGATTATACGATAACTGTAGGGTGGAATCAAGGCACAGATTTCACATCAAATCACCCATGTTGTTTTGGGGGACCATATGATTAACTTTGGAAGCAACCTTAATTTTTGATTTAAAATCATCTTAAAGAGAATGCGACAAGGTGATACTGTAACAACAGAGAACTTATAGAGAACATTTGTTAGGTGACCAAGCCCAAGTTATTGCTCTAGAGATTTTGTTTAAAACAAATGTGGACAAAGCAAATTATATCTAAATTTAACTCAGATGCATTAAAGTTTTTATCTAAGGCTGTAAACCAATGTTGTTTAAATATACACATATTTACTTTCTAAGTCCTAAAACACCCATGTAACCTGTACAGTGTTCTATGTGAAACTGAGGTACTTGCTGAACTCACATCAATTAATATGCCTTGATTGAATATACACCCGTGTCCCTCTCCCGCCCATCCCCCCTGCCCAATTCACCATTTCATACATTTTTCTGATGCAGAATCTTTTCGGTTGTTGTTTCTTTAGCTTTTACTAGGGCATCCCTCGCCATGAGAAATATTTATATCTGGTTGTTGGTACTAGCATCCTCCACAAATGAGGACACCATTTTGTTCCTTTGTTATTTCGGGACTGTGTTTACTGTTCCATTAACATAATGTCTTCATCGCCATCCCATTTAACCCTGGGCCAAAGTTTCATGATGTTTGTTCCCTCTTACTGCTGCATAAGAAACCCTTGTATAAATGTACCACTTTTCTCTAGCCACTCATCAGTCGAGGGGCACCTGGGCTGGTTCCAGCTGTTTGCTATTTTTAAGAGAGCTGAAATAAACAAAATAAACATGGCCGTGCATGTATCTTTGCAGTAAGTGGTGTCTTGTGGGTATATACAACCCAGGAGTGTATGACCTGGGTTAAATGGAAGGCCCTCATTTTGAATCTTTAAGGGTTCTCCACACTGTTTTTCCACAGTGGTTGTACAAATTTACAATTCCCAAAACCAGTTATGAATGTTCCCCTTTCCCCGCAACCTCTCCAACATTTGGAGACATTAGTGTTCCTGATCCTAAGCCAGTCCTATTGGAGTAAGGTGATATCGCAAAGTGTTTTAAATTTGCATTTCCACTTAGTAATCAAGAGATGTTGAACAGTTCCTTAAGATGTTTCTCCGCCATCTCTAAATTCCTCCGCGGGGAAGTCCTCTATTCGATCTTTGCTCCATGCGTTTGAGTGATTCAATTTTTTCTTTCTCTTTGTTTTTGAGTAGGCTTGTATACTTGGAAATTAAATGCTTTGTCCCAGATGTATCTGCTGTGCAGGTTTCTCCCACTCTGTGGGGTCATTTCTCGCTCACGTCCTTTATTTGCTTTCCGTTTGGAAACAGAAGCACTTTGAGTTATTCATGGGTCCCATTTGTCAGATCGATCTTAGTGCTTGTGCAGCTGCTGTCGGATTAGGAAGTCTTTTCCTACATACACCTATGCCTTGTAGTCTGCGGCCAACGTCGCTTCTAGCACCCCGAGTTTTGGGGTTTCACATTGAGGTCTTTTGAGCCTTACTGAGTGACCCTTTGTACAAGTGAGAGGTAGGGGTTTTTAATTTCATTCTTCTACAGTGTGATCCAGTTTGGCCAACACAACTTGCTGAAGATTCTGTTTTCCCTGTCTTTCCTCTTTCCTCCTTGTGTATTTGGCCCCTTTGTTGAATATTGAGGTGGCTGAAATTGTATGAGCTCAGTTTGGAACTTCTGTTTTATTCCATTTGTCAACTGTTCTATTTTTGTACCAGTACCAACTGTTTTTATGACCATAGCCCCGAGTATATGTATATCTTGTTTATGCGTCCTCCATTGCTAATTAGCGTCACCACCCGTCGTTAGAGCTGACGAGTGGTGCACTACCCTCCTTCACGGATCTTTTCACCAGGATGTGCTTGGCTATTCGGGGTCTTTTGTTTTTTTCCAAATGAAATTGAGGATTTTTTTTTTCCAAGCCTGTGAAGAACCGCTTGGGGATTTTGCATTGGGATTGCATTAAATCGGTACACGAGTTTGGGACGTAGGATGGACATTTTTTACTATATTTAATTTTCCCAATCCATGAGCATGGGAGGTTTGTCCATTTCCTGATGTCTGCCCTCATATTTCCTTTTTCAGGGGTTTTAAAATTTTTGTTGTAGAATCCTTGGTGTCTTTGTTAGGTTTTGTCCTAAGGTATTTAATTGTTTTATTGAGGCTATTGTAGTGGGAAGTTCTTCATTGTATACTTCCGTCCTTCATTGCTTGTTGTTGGTATGGGCTAAAAGAACAGTGCTAATGATACCTTGTCTAGATTTATTTTGTATCCTCCACTTTACCAAAGCTCTTAATAATCATTCTAGGAGTTGTTATTCTGGGTGGAGTTCTTAGCATCCCCTAGGTAAACAAACATATCGTCAGCCAAAAAGGGATAGCTTGATTGACTTCCTCTTTTCCAATTGACACTCCCTTTTTAATTTCTTTGTCTTGCCTTATTGCCCTGACAAGTGTTTCAAGCGCACTAATAATTCAAGGAGGGCAGCTGGTGCCTCAGCAGGGGCCGCCCTTGCGAGTTCCTAACCTTCAAAGTCGGGGAGATGCACGGTTCTTGTCATTGTCCCCATTTAGGTCAACAACTTCCTAGATGGGCTGTGGGTTTCCTGTAGTAATAGGCTTACCACCTTGATTTTACATTTGAGGAATGAATCCTATCGTAAGCCAATTCCCTCCACAGGGAACTACGGGTCTTTTAAACATGAAAGGATCTGGATTTTGTCAAAAGGCTTTCTCCACGATCAGATTGAAATGATGGGGTGGGGGTTTTGGAGTCCTCTCAGTCCATTGGTCAATTTTGAATGATGTTTATTGTGATTTTCCCGATGTGTATTGAAACATCCCTGCACTCTCTGTAGAATCCAACTGGTCTGGGGATGATTTTCTGATGTGAGTCTGTTTGGCGCAATTTGCCAGAATCCTGTATAGAATTTGGCATCTGT
The DNA here is from genome assembly GCA_009823505.1 of Rhizomys pruinosus. Taxonomy (NCBI): domain Eukaryota; kingdom Metazoa; phylum Chordata; class Mammalia; order Rodentia; family Spalacidae; genus Rhizomys; species Rhizomys pruinosus. The sequence goes on from VZQC01007130.1 coordinate 435,853, forward strand.
GTTCATAGCGGAGATGGGTCTAGAATAGTTCTCTTTTTGGTTGTATCTTTCCCTGTTTTGGTAGTAGCGTAATGCTGGCCTCATAGAAGGATACTGGTCTGGGAGAAGTCCCTCCTTTGTAGCCTTTAAACAATTTAAAGTAGTAGTAATGGTTTGTAGTGTCCTTTTCGAAATACTTTATAAAATTCTGCCGATGAAACCATCCGGGCCCGGGCATTTTTTGGTTTGGAGGCTACTTATTACATCTTCGAATTCTTCCTGTACTATTGGTCTGTTTAACGCTGTCAATCTCTTCTGAGTTGAGCTTTGGTGATTCCCCAGGATTTCAGATAGGCATCCATTTCTTCTAGGTTTTTCAACATATCCTCTTAGCATAAGAGTATATATCGAACTGGTTTGTAAATCCGCTAATTTAGTCTCCCCGTAAAGGAATTTCAGCCTGATTTTTCTCATTGTCTGTTTGATGTTTATCCCTTTCATCACTGATGCTGTTGATTGAGAAGTGGTTCCCTCCCTCTTTCGTTTTGGTTAACTGGGCTAGAGGTCGGTTTATCTTGTTTATTGGTGGCTCCTCAAAGAGACAGTTTTTGGAGTCATTGATTTTTTTTTGTAGGGTTTTTCTTTTTTTTTTTTTTTTTTTTTTTTTTTTTTTTTTTTTTTTTTTTTTTTTTTTTTTTTTTTTTTTTTTTTTTTTTTTTTTTTTTTTTTTTTTTTTGTGTTTTTAGCTGCAGTGGTAGGTCATGTCACTTGTGTCGTTTGTTGTTTTTTATGTAGGCACTTAGATGCTATATAACTTCCCTCTTAGGAACTGCTTTTTAAAGTGTCCATAGATTTTGGGCTGTGTTATTTATAATTGTCACTTCCAGGATTCCCAGAGATGTCGTTAATTTCTTGCTTTTATTCTTATCTCTTGACCCCACTCATTAGTTCAGGAAGTGGTGTTTAGTCTAGTGTTTCCTGTAAGGAGGTAGGGTTTATGTCTGGTGTGATAAGAGTTTTATTGCATTGTGGTCGATAGAAGGAAAGTGCACTGAATTTTTCATCTTTTAATTTGTTGAGTTTTGGTCCCTGGTGTCCGCATTATATGGTCTATTGTGGTAAGAATGTTCCATGAGGTGCGAAGTAGAAAGTATGCTTATTGTGTTTGGGTGAAATTTCGAATAGATTCTGTGAGGTCCATTTGGTAATTGTGTCCATGTAGTTCGGAGTCCGCTTCTGTTTATCCTTGTGCCTGTTGACCCTGTCTAGGGGTACTTAATGGGGGTATTGAAGTCCCCTCGTTATTAAGTGTGCTGGGGTTATTCTGTGCCTTGAGGTCCTGAAGAATTTCTTTATAAAGTTTGGAGCAGGACCGATTTGGTGCAGTATATTATTTATAAATTGTGAAATATTCATCTTCAAATTGTTCCTTTAATAGACGTGTAGGCCCCTTTGCCTCTGTTTGATTTCTTTTGCTTTTGCAAGTCTGTTTGTCTGATAATTAGAATAGCCACACCTGCGTTCTTTTTGGTATGCTGGAATCATTTCTTGATACTTTCATATCCATCCCTGATCACCAGTTAAGGGTGTGGTGCCTATCCAATTGAAAAGTTGAGAGAGTGGTTTCTTCTTGTAGATAGCATAGAGATGGGTATTTGTGTTATACCTATCCTTCTCCCAGTCATAGCCAGCTATGCTGTTTGATTGGGAGTTTTATCCCATTAATATTTAAAAGGTGTTAAATTGAAGATGTGGATGTTGCTTTTCCTTCATGTATTACCATTTGGGCTCTACCTCTGATTTTGTCTCCTACTGGTAGTGTGTTATTTAAGTGTTTCGTTTCTAGGTAGCTTTGAGGATTTGTTGTTGCTGCCCTCTGACTACCCTTTGAATTGCTCAAGGTTATTTTATGAAGAAGGGGGTGTGGTTTTCCAGGACTGTATCCTATCAGGTCGGGTGTTGTTATGTCACTGGAAGATTTTTCTCTCTCCTTGCAAGTATAAGTCCGAACAGTTTTTGCTGGTGTAAAGTATCTTGGATTAGCATCATAGCCCTTACACGGAATGGCTTTGTCCATGGTTCCTTCCTTGCTTTATGTGTTTGAGGCGAGAATTCAGTTTGTAATGTCTGATGGGTTTCCAACTTTGGGATGTGACTTGTTTTTTTCTTTTGTAGCCCAGAATTTTGTCGTTTATTTTGGCTCGTGCATTTTAAGAAACTACTAATATGGCGTGGGTTTTTCTTTTCTGATCTTGGTCTGTGTTGTGGGGTCCTATGTGCTTCTTTGTATGTGTATGGGTTTTGTTCTATTTTTAAGTTTGGGGAAGTTTTCATCTGTTATCGTTGAAGATCTGATCAATACTATTCCCGATTGAAGGGATTCTTTCCTTCCCCTATTCTATGATACAAAAGGAACTTTGGACCCGTGTTCATAGGTGTCGCGCATATTTTCCTGTTGTGTCCAACAGTTGGTGTATTTTAAATTGTTTCAAGTCTTTATTTGGACTTTTTAATCATCTCGGTGTGTTATCTTCTAGTTCTGATATTTTTTGTTCTCTCCTATTCTACTTCTGTAGGCTTGGGTTTCGCTTTGCCTTTGTCTTCCTTGATTGAGAGTGTGTTCTAATGTCCTTTTTCATTTCACAATTCACCTGTGTTTTTTTTAGTAGCACATTCCTGTTTGAGCTCCTCAAGCTCTTTCTTGGTGCTTCCGTCAATCTTTCTTGGTGCTCTTACCTTGCGTGGTTGACTTCCTTTTGTCAGTGTTTTCTACTTCCTTCGGAGTTTTTGTTTTTTTTCTCCCTCTAAGTTCTTTCCTCTGAGTTTGTTGGTCCTGTTCCTTGATTTCTTTCTGAAATTTGTCCATTGTATCACCTCGAGGGTCCTTTTTGAAGTTATCATGCTCCATCTTTAGGTTGTCTCTATAGTTTTTTATTTTTTTCTCCCTGCTTTCTCGTATCCGGAGTTTGTACACTGTTCCTTAGTTCTTTCTGATGTTTGTCATTGAATCCCTCTAGGTCCTTTTTGAGTTTTTTTCATTCTCACGGTCGTTGGTTCTTTTTTTTCTGAAGTTCCTCTTTATGTTCGTTAATTTCTCTGCAATAGTCTCAATTATTCCGTCTAAGATCTGTGTTCCTTGTTCTCCTCCAAGGGGTTTCCCAGTTTACTGTCTCCTACAGGTTTGTAGAGGATGTCGTGTGCAGGGATTATACCTGTGTCTTCCGCATGTTGTCCCTCAGAGAATCTACTGTCCTGGGCATGTGGGCTTCCCTTTTGTTGTTTAGATCACAAATAGCAGCAGGTTTTGCTTTCTCCTTCAGATAACTTTTTTGTTGTTGTTTTGTTCCCCGTCCTCTCCTTGTTTATGGAGTATGGACTTGTCTCTTTTCAACTTTGTTGTATATAATGGTATGAAGGCCAAAGGGGCACTCTTCTATTCTGTTCTGAAATTCTCTCCAACGGGGGGGGGGGGGGGGGGGGGGATGTGGGTGGATGGCCTGAATTCTAGGCCTGCTCAAAGGCGCAGCCGCCCTGGGCAAGCCGGACTCCGTCGCGGACCCGCTCCCGAGCGCCTGGTCCCGCTGCTCAAGGCCCGCGCTCCCCAAGGTGCTACTCTCCCAGGTGGCTTTTGGGTACTGCTCAAAGGTCGCAGCCTGCCGCTGGCCGCCGGACTCCGGGCCCTCTGGCCCAGCACCGGGTCCCGCCTCTCAAGGCCCAGATCCCAAGCTACTCGCCAAGTGCTTCTGGGTATCCTGCACAAAGCGCAGCCGCCCTGTCCGGCCGGCTCTACCCGGACCCTCTGGCCAGCGGCCTGGGTGCCAGCTCTCAGAGCCCCAGCTCCCAAGCTACTCGCCCAGAGGTGGCTGTCTGGGAGTATCACTGCGCCGAGAGGTGCAGGTCAGGAGCCGCCCTGCGCCGCCGGACTCTGCCGGACCCTCTGGCCCCAGCAGCGCCTGGTCCCGCTCTCAAGGCCCCAGCCCCCAAGCTGACAACCGCCCCAGGTGGTTGCTGCGTTGTATGCCTGCCCAAAGGTGCTGGCAGCCCTGGCCGCCGGAACCGGACCTCTCCGACCCTCGCTGTTCCCAGCGCCTGGTCCCGCTCCTCAAGGCCCCCAGCTCCCAAGCTGACTCACCCAGGTGGCTTCTTTCATGGGATATGCCTTGCTCAGGCGGAATGCGCTCGCTCCCTTGGCCGGCTCCCATCACAGGACCCTCTAGCCCAGCGCTTGGGTCCTGCTCTCAAGCGCCCAGCATCCCAAGCTACCCTCGCGCAGATGGCGCATGTGCGGTATCCTGCCCAAAGGTGCAGCCGGCCCTGTGCAGGCCCAGTGACTCAGACCCATCTGGCCCACGCCTGGGTCCCGCTCTCAGGTCCCAGCTGCCAACTCTACTCGCGGCCAGGATGGCTTCTGGGTAGTCCTCCCAAGCGCAGCCGCCCTGGCCGCAGCGGACCTCTCGGACCCTCTGGCCCAGCGCGCTGGGTGCGCGCGGCTCTCAGAGGCCCCAGTCTCCCAATACGGTCGCCCATGGTTGGCTTACTGGGTATCTGCCCAAGTGTCAGGCCCGCCCTGGCCGCCCGGACTCTCCGGACGCCTCGCGGTCTTTTTTTTTGTTTAATATCGAAGGTGGCTAGCATCCACAATGAGGGAGAACCATTCATCGTTGTTGGTTTCTAGGACTGCGGGTTATTCTGACATCAGCTGATATCTTGCTAGCTCCATCCATTTACCACAAAACTCATGATGGCATCTTTCTTTAGTCCACGGCATAGAACTCCATTGTGTAGATGTACCACATTTTCTCTATCCACCATTCAGTTTTTGAGGGGCACTTGGGTTGGTTCCAAGCTCCTTCTATTGTGGAAGAGAGCTGAAATAACATGGCTGTGCATGTATTAATCTGCGATAAGAAGGAGACTTGTGGGTACAGCCCATGGAGTGGTATGGCTGGGTTCAGGTGGCAAGGTTCATTCCAAGTCTTCCAAGGGTTCTCCACAACCGTTTTCCATAGTGGTGGAGCAAGTTTACATTCCCCCAGCAGTGGATGAGTGTTCCCCTTTCCCCACAACCTCTCCAGCACTTGGTATCATTTGTTTTCTTGATCCTAGCCAGCTTATTGGAGTAAGATGATATCTTAAAGTGGTTTTGATTTGCATTTCCTTATTATTAGCAATGTTGAACACTTCTTAAGGTGTTTCCCACTCAGCCATTCTCTATTCTCACTTGTGAAGTCTCTGTTCGGAGCTCTTTGCTCCATCTATTGAGGAGTCATTGTTTTATTTTCTTCTTTGTTTGTTTTTTTTTTTGAGTAGTTTATATATCTGGAAATCAATGCTTGTCAGATGTTTCTCTGTGGTGAAGTTTCCTCCCACTCTGTGGGATTTTCTTCATCCTTCCTTGATTGTTTCTTTTGATGTACAGAAGCTTTTGAGTTTAATGAGGTACCATTTGTGTCAATTTCGTACCTGTAATTCTTGCGCAGTGCGCACGAATTAATTAGGGTCGACAATTGACAAAATGGTACCTCATTAAACTCAAAAGCTTCTGTACATCAAAAGAAACAAAAATCAAGGAAGTTGAAGAGAAATCCCAGAGTGGAGGAAACCTTCACAGCAGAAACATCTGACAAAGCATGATTTCCACAATATATAAACTACTCAAAAAACCAAAGAAGAAAAAAACAAAATACTCACTCAAGAGTGGAGCAAAGAGCTCGAACAGAGGATTCACAAGTGAGGAATAGAGATGGCTGAGAAAACCTATAAGAAGTGTTCAACATCTTTAATTTAGAAATGCAAATCCAAAACACACTTTAAGATATCAATCTTACTCCAATACCGAATGGCTAGGATCAAGAAAACAAATGATACCAAGTGCTGGAGAGGTTTGTGGGGAAAGGGGAACACTCATCCACTGCTGGTGGGATGATAAACTTGTACCACCACTATGGAGAAACAGTGTTGTGGAGAACCCTTGGAAGACTTGGAATTGAAACTTGCCACCTGAACCCAGCCATTACCACTCCTAGGCATGTACCAACAAGTCTCTATCTTATCGCAGATATCCTTGCACAGCCATGTTTATTTCAGCTCTCTTCACAATAGCAAGGAGCGGGAACCAACCCAAGTGCCCTCAACTGATGGGTGGATAGAGAAAATGTGGTACATCTACACACTGGAGTTCTATGCAGTGGGAAAGGAAGATGACATCATGAGTTTTGCTGGTAAATGGATGGAGCTAGAAGAGTGAAGTAACACAGTCCCAGAAAAACAAACGATGAATGGTATCCCTCATCTGTGGATGCTAGCACCAATTAAAAAAAAAAAAGAGCCTATTTTGCAAGTAATATGTTGGGTGATGAATATAAATTAGCTCTTTTAGTCTCTATATATCCTACTTCACACAGTCGGGACTCCTTTACTATTCTCAATCTTATATACCAGTTATTCTATAGATAGAAGGGTCTACTGGGTACCACTTGATGACCTACCAAGATCACTTTATACCCAAGTGGTAAAAACTGAATTACAAAACCAGCCTCCCTGCTTTTTAAGATACTATTGTTTTATGGGTGGAGAGTTCAAAGTGTTTTTTCCATTTATTTTAAGGATTGTTCATAGCAAATTCTTTTTGCTAAAAGCTATGCCCTATACTAAGATTGCACAATTTTACATAATTAAAGATAACATCTTTTCTCACACTCATGACACAAGCTTCTTTTCTGTCTAGAAAACAGTAAGTAGAGAGCAAAGGAAATATCCTCATTTCTCCTGAAGGTCCCTTTACAGAGGCATAATTTAATTATTCTTTACTAAGGAGTCTATTTCTGCCTATAAACCTTGATGTCTGAAATTGAACAGAAAAACTACTTAAAAAAAAAATTTAAATCACATTACCATTCAGATATGCACAGGATTGCATTTACTAAGGAAGCTGAAGTGGGATTATTCTAAGTTTAAGGCCAGAGTAGGCAACATATCTCCAAAACAAAAGATAAATACTTTTTGTAGGTTGCATGGAGGGGAATTAGCTTTTTTTACTTTTAGAATTTCTTTTATAATGAGTATAGAGACAGGGTCTCAATATATATAATATATTATATAATATTTATTTTTTATTTGTATTATCTTCTCTCTAATGTTAGTGATTATTTTTGTTTGATTTTCTATGAATGTAATACTCATTAAGATACCTGTGTCATTTTGCTTCAGTGAAGCTACATCCATAATTCCACTGACATCTATCAGCTCCAGCTAAGGGGCAGCTGGTGGGCTGGGCTCTGAATTCTGCTTGGAAAGAGGCAGTCTTCTCTTGAGGCCTATTACCCTAAGAAAGAAGACACATTTGTAAAACATTCTGACAGCTCAGGAATCTGTATTCAGTAAAATAATTTACCAAAGGAAACCAACTTTTATATGTAATCACAGTTTTGTTTTTAATTCTATGCAATATGTCACAAGCAGAGGGACTGGCACCAAAGTATCAACTTTACTGTGCCATGCACATTGCTGTCTCTGCAGCACAGCTAGTATTACCTTGATCTTTTGGTGGTGAAGACTTCTGCATTTTGATGTATGTGACTTGAACAGCAACTTTCCTAAAAATAGGCATGTACACAGAATAATTAGAAAATAATTCAGGTATCATGCATACAATAACATATAAAGTATAAGCTCTTTTGAAAAGTCTGTTAGTAACTAAATGAGTGATCAAAATGGGCTGAGTGATTAGTAATCGTTGCTTGTAGTTTCTCCTCATTTTTCATAGCAAGATTTTGCTGAATTGCCTGGACTGGACTTGGAGGTATGTGGTGATGTGTGGGAACTCTTGCTGCGACTCTGCTCTCAGGAAAATGAGGAAATAAAAGCAGAGTCCCTAAAAATGTCCTGCTGGCAATTATGTTGTATATATATCATATTTAAGAAGAAATAATTAACTACTAAAATATAAAGCATAAGTTATAAAAACATAATGCCAACTTAGTGAGAAGAATTAAATAAAAAGCCAACAAAAAATAAAAAGCATCAGCGACTTTAGGAAAACTAAGAAACTAATGACTAACGCGTTGTTGTGGTGGCTCACGCCTTTAATCCTAGCACTTGGGAGGAGAGGCTATGCGGTCTTTGTGAGTTCAAGGCCAGCCTGTCTACAGAGTGTTCACTATGTCCCAGGAAGTCTGGGGCTACAGGGAGACCCTTGTCTCAAAAAAGATAAAAAAAAAAAAAAAAAAAGAAAACTAATGAACTAGAAGAAGAGAAGAGATGGAACAACAGAAAAGCTACTTTAAGAAACAATAACCAGGGGGCTGGAGAAATGGCTCAGTGGTTAAGAGCACACTGGGTGTTCCCGCAGAAGACCTGGGCTAGCCCAGCACCTGCACAGCAGCTAACAACTGTACTTAACTCCAGTTCCATGGGGATCCGTTGCTGTCTTTTGTCTTCCATGGGCATTGCACTATACGGGTGACTTACACACATACACATAACATTTTTTTAAAAAGGAAAGAAACGATGGCCAAAACAAATTTGATGAAGCTATAAATGCACAGATCCAAACATCTGAAAAAAAATCCATGATACATAAGAAATATGAAAATTGGAGCAAGGAATACTACGACCAACTTTTCAAAATTAGTGTAAAAAAAAAAAATTGAAAGCCCGCTAGAGACAGACAGACACACTGTACATGGAGGAAAATAATGCTAAGGACAGCAGTGTATTTCTCATCTAAAATAATGCATGTGAAAAAACAGCAAGCCTGCAGAAGAGGGAGAAGCAACCCTGTCATCTAAAATCCCAAGTTCTTCAGGAAAATGCTAGGTCCAAGTGCTTCTCTAACGGCTTTGACTGAGTCTTTAAGGAAGAACAAATCATAAACAAATTCTTCTAGAAAATGGAAAATGCAGTTGGTAAAGATCTGAATTCAGACCCACGACACCTATATAAAAGCTTGGCATGCAGTTTGCATGCCTGCGATCTCAGCACTGGAAGGCAGAGACAGGAGGAGCCATGGAGTGCACTAGCCATTCAGGCTCACTGAATTGCTTTCCACATCCAGTCAAGAAACTCTACCTCAAAAAGAAAGGTAGAGAGGAACTGAGGAAGATAGAGCTGAGGCTGACTTCTTACCTCCACATGTACCCTGTGCACACAAACAACACATACACACAAAGGAAACTGAAGTGATTTTTTTACTATTTAAGAAAAGATCACTATCTAGACACTAAAGCTAGATAAAGCCTCTATGAGAAAAGAAACTAAACTGTTCCAGTGCAGGCCAGGTAAGAGCCAGCCCAACTTGCTGGGAACCCTGATATTTAGGGACACTGAGGCTGCAGCCAGGTTGCTGGTGCATGGGCCAAATCAGCCCCCCGCTCCAGTCAAGCTAAAGGAACAGGTCTAGATCACAAAAAAGAAACCTGAATTTAACACCAGATTACAAACAAAATGAATCAAATCCACATGCCAAAAGCACAAAGAGAAATCAACAGCATGAAAAGCAATATACAAATTCCCCCAACAAACTCTATCAGTTTATAGAGAGCTCCAACAATGAGATGCTCCTGGAGGAAACCCAGGCCACAGACCTTAAAAAACCATTGCCGGGCGTGGTTGCATCCGTTTAATCGCTAGCATTCAGGTAGGCAAGGCAGCAGATCTTGTGAGTTCAAGGTCCAGCTGATCAACAAGTGAGTTCCAGGACAGCTGGGGCTACAGGAGACAGTCTTGGAAAGACAAAAAGAAAAAAAACCCGACAATCATAATATACTCAAAGACAACAATGACACTAACACATCTATGTTTATTGCAGCTCTCTTCACAATAGCAAAAGAGCTGGAAGCAACTCAAGTGTCCCTCAACTGACGAGTGGATAGAGAAAATATGGTACATCTACACAATGGAGTTCTATGCAGCAGTAAAGAAAGATGACATCATGAACTTTGCAGGTAAATGGATAGAATTTGAAGCTATTATGCTACATGAAGTAACAGTCCCAGAAAAATAAATGACGAAAGGCAAGCTGAGCAAAGTTAATGTTAAATTTCTTTTTATCTGAAGGCAACTGTGCTATTATAATGTGAATCCCTTAATGGGCTCTAGAATTAACTTGCCACTTATTTTCAGACTTTGTAATTGTGGTATATGGGTGGAGGGTATGTATTCATATTTTAGAGTAATATAAAATTAAAGGGAAAAATGTGAACTCCTAAACATATTTTGGAATTAACATACAGTTTATTTTCAGAGGTCATAATTTTGGTATATATGTGATATATATGTAGGCATATTTTGGAGCAATACATATGGGAGGGAATAACAATGACAAAAGGACTGGGTCAAAGAACTGAATGAAACAGGTAACTTCTGCCCAAACAATAAACCTCTGCAGAGAAAAACTTTAAAAACTGACAAAAAGATGCAAGACATGTATGGCAGAATGCATGGGTGGGGGACCTGGAAAAGGGAATGTGTCTAAATTGGACTGAGAAATGATGTATGAAATACACAAAACACCAATAAAATATTTTATTAAAAATATTTAAATGTCGCCAGGCATGGTGGTGCATGCCTTTAATCCTAGCACTTGGGAGGCAGAGGCAGGCGGATCTTTGTGAGTTCAAGGCCAGCCTGGTCTACAGAGTGAGTTCCAGGACAAGCTGGGGCTAAAAGGAGACCCTGTCTCAAAAAGACCAAAAAAAAAAAATTTAATGTCAAAACAAAACCCAAAAGTGCTTGGTTATGATGGAATGCAAATTATTGGGAAGCACTTCTTAAATCTGAAATTGCTGGGCGTGGTGGCGCACACCTTTAATCCTAGCACTTGGGAGGCAGAGGAAGGCGCATCTCTGTCAGTTGAAGGCCAGCCTGCTCTACAGAATGAGTTCCAGGACAGCTGGGACTACAGGGAGACCCTGTCTTGAAAAGAAAAAAAAATCTGAAATGACACTATAGGCAGAGACTACAAGTAATGATTTGATAATATAAATTTTGTAAACTGAATGATCTTTGTGGGAAAAATATAATATTAAGTTGTGAAAAATCTCTAAAAGTTGTGAACTAATTTTCAAACTATTAAGAACAGGTTAATACTTAAACATTAAAAACTTAAAATCAGTTAAAAAAAAAACAAAAAACTTCAATCCAATATTCCCCGTGATCACAGAAGTAAGTTACCAACAAAATTTTAGCTAATCAAATTCAACAATAACATATGACCAAGGAAGGCAACCTCACTATTACACACCTCACTTTGCATTCAAAGTCAATGTGTCATTCACAGTATTAAACAACTAAAAGGAAAACTATGTGATCATCTCAACATATTCAGAAATTGCATTTGATGAGAGTCAAATCCATGACTGGTGAGAACTTTAATGATGAACAGAAGAGAACTTGACCTTGGTAAAGGGCATGTGTAAGAACCTTAATGCTAATGTTATCCTAAGAAATGAAAGGTGTCACACTTTCACTTCATGGTCACCACTGGGAAAAGGACACACATCCTTATTGTAGCCACTCAGAACTGCTGAAGGAAAATCACATCCACAAACAATGACACCAATGTGTGAAAACAACAGTAGGCTTTCAGTCATCTCACACATTTATTACACATCTATACCTGTGTCTAAAAACCATAAAATCTGGCTGGAGAGATGGCTCAGGGGTTAAGAGTGCCGACTGCTCTTGCAGAGGACCCGGGTTCGATTCCCAGCACCCACATGGCAGCTAAGAATCATCCTTAACTGCAGTTCCCAGGGAATCCAATGCCCTCTTCTGACTTCCATGACATTGCATGACACAGGTGCACCAACCTACATGCAGACAGTACACTCATACGTATAAAAAATAATAATTAAAAAAATTCATTAACATGGTACTCAATTCTTTAAAAAAAACCCATAAAATTCCTGGGGCTGGAGAGATGGCCTAGCGGTTAAGAGCGCCTACTGCTCTTGCAGAGAACCCGGGTTTGATCCCCAGCACCCACATGGTGGCTGAGAACTGTCTGTAACTCCAATTCCAGGAGAACTCCAGTTCCAGGGGAATGCGAGACCCTCTTCTGACCTCCGCGGCATTGCCTGACATGGGTGCACAAACCTACATGCAGACAATACATTCATACACATAAATATAAATAAATAAATAAAATAAAATTAAAATAAAAAAACCATAAAATTCCTAAATGGAACACTATGCTCTTTGTTATTTATTCATTTATTTTCTCAACCCTAACCCTGAAGCTCTAGCCTTAGAAAACACTATTATCTTTGGTCAGGCAAATTTATCTTAATAAATATGTCAACTGGGACATTATCTGTAGAATACTAACAGTATGGAGTTCATTAAATTGAAAAGACAGAGTAGTAAAAGATAAGTCACATAATAAGAGGCAATATGTATAAATAATAAATATGTCAAAGAAATTATATCCAAAATAAAAATTCTTATAACTCAGAAATGAGAAAATAACTCAGTTTATAAAATCTGAATGTATACTTTACCAGAAAAGATATATGGATTATGAATAAGGACAGGAAGAAGCTTGATGTTATTGGTTATAAGGAAATTCAAATCAAACCATATGCAATGACACCATACACCAGTATGGATGCTGTTTAAAAAGAAATGTTGTCCAGAAAGTGTTTATAAGGAAGTAGAAGAAATGGAAAATCTTACACATGCTGGTGATAATATAAAATGCTACTCTGAAAAAGTTTGGTATGCCTTTCTCACAACTACAAATACACCTCTTTTGGGTCTAGCCAATCCCTTCCTATTGACCAAAGAGAAAAGTATGTGCTAACACAAAGACTGTTCAAAGAATGTTTCAATGGATTTAATTGCAGTAGCTCCAAACAAGAAATAACTCAGCTGTTCACCAAATGGTGGAACACAGGAACATAAAATGGAATGCTATTCATCAATTTAAAGGAACAGACCATTAATACATATTGCAAAGTAGAAAGAATCTGCAAAAACATTGTTATTAAAAAAAATCACTGTAATCCCAGTAAATGGGAGGCAGAGGTAGGAGGGTCACAAATTCGGTGTCAGCCTGGACTACAATGGGAGATCCAGGTTAGTATAACCTATACAGCTAGACCCTCCTGCCTTTGATGCAAACAAACAAATAAACAAACAAAACAGAGGGTGATGGGAATTCTACCACCTAGGAGTCAGTTCAAGGCTAGCCTGGTCTACACAGAGTTTTCCAGGTCTTCCTGGAATCAGTCCTTACTTAAAAAAAAAAAAAGGAACAAAACCCAAAAAAAGAGATGAGGGGGGAGGAGAAGAGGGAGAAAGAAAACAATTGGTGCCCCCCCATGAGCAGGGCCCCCATATGTGGGGCACCAATTTGTTAACTTCCTTTTTGTACCTACAGACATACTATAAAGTTTCTCCAATGAACAAATGCTAGCATTACAATCAGAAAAAATTACTAATTTTTATTTGTTTTGGAACACTGTATTAGAACACTGTGCCACTTACAATAATGTCTGTTTGTATTTTGTATGTAAAACATAACCATATTAAAGGGGTACCATATAGCATATGTACATGCTGTGCAATCTTTAGGCAAAACTCTCTCTAGTCATCCATTTCTTCTTGGTGAAACCATTTGATATCCTTTCACCAAGCATAGTGGGACAGTCACTAATAACCTAGCTCTAGTCACTCTACTCTGTAATAGTATACTAGACAGTCTTATTCTAACTGTGATTCAGCACCCATTCCCCATCCCTCTTCTCCCAAAGACTCTTCTCAACCTGTGGTCATACATTCAGATTCTAAGATCAATATTTCTATATTACACAAGAGTGGGGGATGCTTTTCTGCACTTATTCACTTAGGTGAATGTATTAATATTGTCACAAATGCCAGGATATTATTTATTATGGCTGAGTAATATTTTATGCTGTGTATCACATTTCTTTATATAGTCATCAGCTGATGGATACTTAGGTTGATTCCTTATTTTGGCTGCTGAGATACTGCTGCAATAAACACAGCAGTACAGATGACTCTTCAACATACTGACTCTATTTCCTTTGGATAGATGCCCAGGAGTGGGCCTACTGGATCATATAGTTATTTCTATTTTTAAATTTCTGGAATCTTTCATAGTGTTTTCCATAATGGCTGTACTAATGCACATACCCTCTAACAGTGTGCAAGGGTTTCTTGCACGCTTTTGTCAACACTTTCATTCTTTGCCTTTTACATAGCAGCCATTCTTACTGGAGTACAGTGATATCTGATAGTGGTTTTGATTTATACTCCCAGGTGGTGTAATGATGTTGAACTTTTAAAAAAATAATCTGTTCATCATTTTTGTTTGTTCGTTTGATTTGAGACAGGGTCTGACTACGTAGACCTCACTGGCCTGGCACTTGCTTTGGAGACCAGTCTGGCCTGGAAGTCACAGACATCTCCTGCCTCTGCTGGAATCAAAGGTGTTGGCCGCTGGCTTCCTAGTCACCATCTTTATATTTTTGTGTGAGAAAATGCTTATTTTGGACGACTGCATTTTTAATCTGGTTATCTACTTGCCAGTACTGAGTTCCTTTTGCATTCTCAGTGTGACCCCTCTGCCAGTTATCAGTTTCCAGGGATTCTCTCCCATTGTACAGGCTGCCTTTTCACTTTGATGGCTGTTTTCTTTACTGGGCAAAGCTTTTTAGTTCTGTACAATCTGATTTATTGACTTTTATTTTCTATGTCTATGGGTTCTTATCCAAAAAGAAACCGTTGGTCACTCCAAATAATCATATATGTTTAATCTTCTGATTGGAATGGATGAGAGTTCATTATATAAAAATATTACGGGCTAAAAGGCATTAAACATATAAAACTTAACTGTATTTTTTAAATTTCACACAGGGAAGACTTGTGCATTTTTACTATGGATATCATGGCATGGAATTAGCCACCATGGTTTCCTTCAAGATATATAAGAATCTTTGTAAATTAAAACCTGGTTTTTAAAAAACATGAATTTCTGTGAAGCATAATAAGCAGAAAAGAATATCAGAAAGGAACAAAAGTTAAAGAATGCAAACAGTGAAACCATAGCAAAATCATAATGAGCTTTATAAATCACTGCTGTGAGTTCTTTTAATTTTAGTTAATATATAATATTTAAAGAGAGTTGATTGAAAATGAAAATTAGGTGAATTTGCGACTTGAGAAAGTGACATCTGCTGATGCTGGAAATGGAACGCTTCCACCTCCTCTTTTTTGAAGGGGTTTAAGGCCGCCATTGCCTGCTTTTTGTTGTGCTTCCTTGCCCAGGTTCCTAAAGACAAATGTAGGGAAAGAGCCTTAGGACTTAAGAGACACTCGTTTGCTGCACGCCCCATAGCGTGTACACAAGCTCAGGGCAAGAGCTCCTGTGGCATGCGCTGGTGCATGGATGCCACAGACTACAAACTGCCCTATAGCTATTGATCTAGATTAGTACTTTAGGAAACTGTTTCCCAGGAAATGAACACATTACATATCACTAGAGAGACATGCTGTCACTAGGACAAACATCATAGTACACTTGGCCAGCAGATCTTGACATGTAAAAATACAAAAATGGACATATAAGAATAGGTAATGAGTCCTTTGGTGTCTGAGAACTGGGAAGTTCTAAGAATCTTTGAATCCATGTGTTTTCTTTCTGGAGATTGAAAGTAAGGCCTTGCATATATATGCTAGCCTTGCATATATATATGTTAGCACTCTACACTGGAGCTCTTGGCTTTTTGGGACAGGAGCTTGCCATGTAGTACAGGTTGGCCTTGAACTTGTGATGCTTCACCCTCTGATGCCCCACTGCTGGGATCACAGGCCTGTGCCACTGTGCCCAGCTAAGGCTCTTCTTTGTACAATGAGATATGCCACGCACCTAGCCTGATAGGGTAGCTAATACTTTGACAGACCTTCCTCTCCTCTATGTTTGATTCTGTTCATATCATGCCTCTTGATTTTAAAAGTGTCACATGGTGACAGTCTACAAGACTTCAGGTGTGAGGCTAGAAGCAGTGAATGTATAAATGATAGCTCTACCTGGACTGCATTCTTCCACTAGAGCTCTTTTCAGTTTGAAGATGGTGTTCTATCAGATGATAACAACTTGCTCATCCAATAACTCACTAGGAAGGCAAAGGCAGGTGGAGCTCTGAAACCAGGCCAGCCTGATCTATACAGTGAGTTCCAGGCTAGATGGGGATATGGGAGACCATTAACTCAAAACTTATAAAAAGAAGAAACACTAAGAAAAAAGGCTGTTAATTTATGTTAATAAAGTTTTCTATGATTCTTCCAAAAGCAATGTTCATTACTATCTTCGTTATTTCAAAAATATAGTAAGAAGCATACTAGAATATACTTAAAAGATAATACAGTCTCCAGTTGTAAGGTCTAATTGTTTGCTTTTATATAAGCATGCACACATAGGCCTCTGTGTTCTTTATGTGATGTTGTGTACTCAACTAGGTAGGTTAACAATGTTTGGGGGTCATTTTTCTGCCTCAATAAAATTGACTCAAGAAAGTATGTTGTAGCCTGGGGCCTTGTTTCTTCATGGGTTTTCTATAAATTGCCTTCCAACTGAGGGGAAAGGGAAAGAGGCCCGGGAACGGAATGGGAAAAAAGGGAGGGAAATGCACAAAGCAGCAAGTCAGAAAAACTAATTTAAAACAAAAATAGTAAGGGGACTTAAAAGAAAATAGTAGATTGAACAGTGAGATAATATCGAAGTTTGCATTATTTTGTTACTAATTTGAAAATGAATTGTACATATCATTATGAGATCAATGTTGAAAGCATAAAATATCATTATTCCAACCATACTTACAATACAAAAAACGAAAACTACATGGAAATACACTTGATGATATTATTATTGGTCAATAGCATAATAATTTTAATTGAACTAGAAAATTAGCCTTGATCAAAGGTGAAGGGAACAAAAAACAATTTCTAAAACTATCGAAAAAAAGAAGCTAAGTGTATGCAAAGCACTCACATCTTCAGTGTCTGTCACGTCTATACTTCCAAATGCTTCAGTCTTTTCACACTGACATTGGATGTCAGAGGAAAGTGGAGTTATGGCTTTAAGTTTCAACCTGACGTATCTCAACCTAGAAAAATTAGGATCAGCATCTGTGGGAAAGCAAGTAAAAAGCAAGCGTCGTGCGCCAGGATAGTGACATGTAGCTAGATCGCACCTAACGACCAATCAAGAAAGAACATGTAAGCATGAAGTGACACATGGGAGTTTTACAGGGGTGAAAAGAGGACAGGATAATGGGCTGCGTAAAAGTGAACATGCTTTACGCTGGAAAAAGAGAAATGGGGCGTGGATGAATTAAGAATAGGAGATGGTAGACCAAGCGGGAGAGAGACGCAGCAGGGGGTAAGAACACGGCGCCTCACGGAGAGGACCAGGGTCACCCAACAGTGGAAGCTTACAACTATCTGACGAAGCCGTAGGGAAGGGAATCCGAGCTACACCCATCTTCTTGATCCTCTGTCAGAACATGGTTTCCAGTTAGTATGTCAACCATAGGGCGGCTGTTTGCATTTCTATACAGCAGACAATTTCACAACTCATACTTCTAAATGAAAATAAATACTTTTAAACTAAGAATAAAATATTAAAAAAAAAAATTAAGAAGTGCTGGAGAGATGGCCTAGCGGTTAAGAGCGCCGACCATCTTACAGAGGACCCCGGGTTCGATCCCCAGCACCACAGGCGGCGAAAAACGTCTGAACTCCAATTCCAGACGAATCCAGTTCCAGGGGAATCCTGAACCCCTCTTCTACCCTCCGCGGCGTTGCACGACAGGGTGCACGACTTGCTGCAGACAGTACAACTCATACACATACCGAAATACAATAAAATTTAATAAAAAAAATTTTAAATAAATTATAGAGATTTAATGTAACTTCAGTGTAAAAGTTCAATTAAAAAGAAAGGACATTTTATTCTAGCTGCATCAAAAGACTTGGAAAGATCCAACAGTGGAGGCTGGAAGAGACTTTCAGAGGCTCTTGGCAAACCAGTAAAGTAAGAGTGTCTGGCCAAGCAGCAGCCTGAGAATGGGGTGACTCTGGTATATTCAGAAGCTTGTGGCTGGAATTCAGTGCATTCACAGGCAGCCAAGTGTAGGAAGCAGTTAACATTTTGCCCTGCAACCAGATCTGAAAAACCTTTTTTGAAACACGGTCTCCCTGTAGCCCAGCTGGCCTGGAACTCTCACTGTCTAGACCAGGCTGGCCTCGATCTCATGGAGATAAGCCTGTCACTGCTTCCCAAGTGTCTGGATCTAAAAGGGTATAATCAATTAAAATAAAAAAATAAAAATAATGTTGTTACAGAGAGCCTCAAAGT
>VZQC01007135.1:0-60703 GCA_009823505.1 Rhizomys pruinosus
ACAAGACCTCTAGCCCAGTTACCAAAAGAAAAAAAGGAACAACTCCAAATCAATACAATCCGGGATGAAAAGGGAAATACACAACGGACAAGGAAAAAGGAATCCAGAAAATCATATGGAATATTTCAAAAATTTATATTCTACAAAGTTTGAAACCCTAGAAGAAATGGATATCTGAAATCCTAGGAATCACCCAATCTCAACCAAGAAGAGATCCAGCTTAAACAGACCCATAACAATGAAAGAAATAGAGGATGTATAAGAAGACTCCCAACTAAAAAAAGCCCAGTCACCAGAGGTTTCACAGCAGAATTCTATAAATATTTCAAAAGACCTACACAACCATTATTACTGAACTGTTTAGAAGGATACAGTCATAGGGAATTCTCCAAATGCCGCTATAAAGCCACAGTCACTCTATTACCAAAACCAGGCAAGACCAACTGAAAAGGAGAATTTTAGGCCCAATCGCCTAAGGAACACAGATCCAAAAATTCTTATCAAAATACGGCAAATCACATACAGACCCCATCAAGAAGAGCATCCATCATGACCCAAGTTGGATTCATTCCAGAATTCCAGGGATGGTTCAACATAAAACGAAAATCAATAAACATCACAAACCTAAACGGAAGCAAGACAAAAACCACACCATCTCCTCAATTGATGCTGAAAAAAAAAGCCTTTGACAAAATCCGCATCCTTCATGCTTAAAGTACTAGAAGGAATGAGATTGGAGGGAATCAAAGCCAACAGCCAATATCATCCTAAATGGAGAAATGACAGAAACATTCCCTTTAAAGGAGGTAGGAATTCGGCAAGCTGCCCCCTGTCACCACACCTTTTCAATATAGTGCTTGAAAAACGTGCTAGAGCAATAAGGCAAGAAAAGGAAATTAAAGGAGTACTAATGGGGAAAAGAGGAAGTCAAGCAAACCCTAATTTTTGCTGATTTTATGATTGTTTACTTAAGGGGATGCTAAAAACTCCACCAGAAAATTCCCTAGAAATGATTAACAGCTCAGCAAAGTGCAGGATACAAAATTAACCTTAAAAAATCAATGGCATTTCTTCACAACCAAACACAAGCAACTGGAGAAAGAATTCCAAAGAGACCTTCCCACTCAACAAAGCCTCAAAAACAATAAAATACCTGGGAATGAACCTAACCAAATAAACCAAGGATCTCTACAACAAAAATTGTATACCTTTAAAGAAAGAAATCAAAGATGGAAAAAACTCCCATGCTCATGGATTGGGAAAATTAACATTATAAAAATGTCCATTTTTCCAAAACTCTGTATAGATTTAATGCCATTCCAATCAAAATCCCCAAGAGTTTCTCACAGGCTTGGAAAAAAAGTCCTTTATATAACATTTGGAAAACAAAAGACCCGGAATGCCAAAACAACCTTGATGAAAAGAGCTACACAGGGGGGATCTTCTGAGACCAGACTTCAAACTATACTACAGGGCATAGTCATAAAAACAGCCTGGTACTGGCACAAAAACAGACCTGTTAACCAATGGAACAAAAAACTGAAGATCCAAACCTGAGCATCTAGAATTTCAGCCACCTCATAATATTTGAATAGGGGGCCAAGAAGACACAGGGGAGAAAAGACAGCATCTTCAGCAAGTGGTGTTGGCAAAACTGGAATCACCACTTGTAGAGAATGAAATTAACACCTACCTTCTTGCCCTGTACAAAAGTCAACTCCAGATGAACCAAAGAACTCAACGTGAAACCCACAAACTCTGAAGGTTTTAAAAGAAAAAGTTGGCAGCCACCTACAGACATAGGCATAAGGAAAGACTTCCTAAACAGACAGCAGCTGAGCAAGATTTAATGTCGACAGTTGACAAATGGGACCCTCATTAAAACAAACGTCAAAGCTTCTGTAACACAAAAGAACAATCAAGGAAGTGAAGAGAAATCCCACAGAGTGGGAGGAAAACCTTCACTGCAGATACATCTGACAAAAGCATTGATGTTTCAGAATATATAAACTACTCAAAAACAAGAAAAAAGAAAACAAATAACCCACTCAATAGAATGGAGCAAAGTTCGGAAACAGAGTCTTCACAAGTGAGGAATTTAGAGATGGCCGAGAACACCTTAAGAAAGAAGTGTTCAACATGACTAATCCATTAAGGAATGCAAATCAAAAACACTTTAAGATATCCATCTTACGCCCAATAAGACTGGGCTAGGATCAAGAAAACAAATGATACCAAGTGCTAGAGAGGGTTGCAGGGAAAGGAGAGCACTCATCCACTGCTGGTGGGAATGTAAACTCTACAGCCACCATGGAAAGCAATTGGAGAACCCGTGGAAAACTTGGAATGAAACTTGCAACCCGACCCAGCCCATACCACTCCTGGGCAACGTACGCCCTAAGACTCAACCCCACCGACAAAGATACAGTGCAGGGGCCCATGTGGATTTCATCAGCTCTCTTCACATAGCAAGGAGCTGAAACCAACCCAAATGCCCCGCATGATGAGTGTGATAGAGAAAATATTGTACAACATCTACACAGATGGCGTTCCTATGTGCAGCAGTAAAGAAGACGACATCATGAGCTTTGCAGGAAAATGGCTGGAGCTAGAGGACAATCATCGGAGTGAAGTAACACAGTCCCCAGAAAAACAACAACGAATGGTATCTCTCATCTGTGGGATGCTAGTGCCAATTAACCTAGTTGTAAAGTATTTCTTGTGTATGGCGCCCTGAGCTTTTGTCCAAAGCAGTTGGCGTAATGCGTAGTGGAAACAACAACAACAAGACAACAACAGAAAGGACTGAATCAGACCTGCTGAAACAGTGGAACTTCTGCTCATAACATCAAGTCCTCATGGAGAATATTGAGAAAGACTGAGAAGAGATAAAAAGGCAGGTTTTGGCAGAAATGCATGAGCTCTGGTGGGAGTGGAGGAATGGCGTGGGAACACGGGTCTAAGATTTGTTAAAAAAAAATAAAAAATAAAAATAAATTTATGTGAAAAGAAAAAGAAAAAAAACCTAGGTTGATAGTTTTTAATTTTCTCTTTAGTATTTATTATTATTATTTTTTGTCTTTTTGTACAGAGTCTCCCTGTAACATCAGCTGTCCTGGAACTCCCCATGTATACCAGACAAGTCTTGAACTAACAGAGATCCACCTGCCTCTGCCTCCCAAGTGCTGGGATAAAAGGCGTGCACCACCATGCCCAGCCTCTTCAGTATTTGGAAGCTGTCAAGGAGACAATGAAAGTCGTTGGCATGCTGTCTGAGAAGTGTGTGGACATTCGGATCTGCCTTCCTGTGTGTCGAGTGCATCTGTTGTGGACACTTTTTCTTTTTAGCAATGATATTCTGGAATTTTAATTATGATTTTCTTTGCTGTGGTTTTCTGTGTCTATTCTGCTTAAGATTTATTTGTTCTCAGTCAGTCCAGGTCTCTCAATCCTCTACCCCCCACCCCCCGTTTTCAATTTCAACTAAAATTCAGGAAGGGATCAGGGAGTGCTGCATCTTTCCTGGTGTGTGGTGCACTCAGGAGGCAGAGGCAGGCGGATCGCTGTAGTTCAAGGCCAATCTGGTCTACAAAGCAAGATCTGCTTGAGCACAAGGGTGTCTGTACAAGGCTCATGGTTTGCCGACTTGTGCCCTGAGGAGGTACTGGGCACAGTGTCCTTAGTCTGATTTCTCTCTCTCCACCGGCACACTTAACATTGTTATGGATGACCAAGGATTTTTATAATATTCTGTCCGATCTCAAGATTGAGGACTGTCCTTAGAAGTGTGGTCAAGTCAGTCTGTACTTGGCTTTCAGAAAGATGTGGAGGATGCACACCGGCCACCCAGAGATGGGGTCAGAGTTGGGCCACCTATGGACACATCCTATGAACATAGCTTTTCAGAGAAGAAAACATTGGCAGAGGACTCATGGGCCTTCCTTCCTTTTCTTATTCATGTTATTGGATTTGTGGATATATAGTCATGAATTTGGTATTTGATAGCCAGTCTTCTTTCTAATTCCTCCTGCTCCTTCTGTGGACTCAATATCAGATCCATATTCCTTCAATGAAATCTGTTTTGCTCTTCTCATTTTTCTTTATTTCTCTGGTCGTTCATTCAGGATAATTTTGTTGCTGTATCTTCAAATTTATTGATTACTTTTTTCAATATTTTGTCCTATCCAGTAAGTGCTCTTTTATACATATCTCAATAAATTCATTTGTTTTTAAAATACCTTGTACCTTTTATCATGTTTATGTTTCCCCTCTCATCCATGAATACATAGTGTGTGATGTGAATCTATATGAGTGTATGTGCATATGTGTGTCAGGGGTGTATGTTTGCTTGTGTGTATATGTGAAGACCTATAAAGGGCACTGGACATCTCTAGCCCCTGGAATTTATTTATTTATTTATTTTTAATTTATTTATACATATATTTTTAATCAAGTTTAGACCCGTGTCTCCCCCATCCCCCCACCCCTCCAGAGCCCATGCATTCTGCCAAACATGCTATTCATCTCTTTCTCAGTCTTTCTCAATATTCTCTATGGGAAAGTTGACTGTTTTGAGCAGAAGTTCACTGTTTCAGTCAGTTCTTTGATGCAGTCCTTTCATTATTTGTTGTTGTTTGTTGTTGTTGTTTCCAATATAAATCACTCCAACTGCTTTTGGACAAAAGCTAGAGGGGCCGTGCACAAGAAATACTTACAACTAGGTAAGTGGCACTAGCATCCACAGATGAGGGATATTCGTTTGTTTGTTTTTTTGGGACTGTGGTAACTTCACTTAGCATGATGTCTCTAGCTCCAGCCATTTTTCCTGCAAAGCTCATGATGTCGTCTTTCTTTACTGCTGCGTAGAACTCATTGTGTAGATGTACCACATATTTTCTCTATCCACTCCCATCAGTTGAGGGGCATTTGGGTTGTTTTCCAGCTCTTTGCTATGTGAAGAGAGCTGAAATAAACATGGCCCTGCATGTATCTTTGTGGGGTGGGGTGAGATTGGGGAACTGCCCAAGGAGTGGTATGGCTGGGTCGGGTGGCAAGTTTATTCCAAGTCTTCCAAGGGTTCTCCACACTGCTTTTCATAGTGGGCTGTACGAGTTACAATTCCCACCAGCAGTGGATGAGTGCTCTCCTTTCCCGCAAACCTCCAGCACTTGGTATCATTTGTTTTCTTGATCCTAGCCAGTCTATTGGAGTAAGAGATATCTTAAAGTGGTTTTGATTTGCATTTCCTCAATGATTAGTTGAGTTGAACACTTTCTTAAGGTGTTTCTCAGCCATTCTAACTCCCTCACTTGTGAAGTCTCTGTTCGCTCTTTGCTCCATTCTATTGAGTGGGTTATTTTGTTTGTCTTTTTTTCTTTTGTTTTTTGAGAAGTTTAATATATTCTGCAAATCAATGCTTTGTCAATGTTTCTTGCGGTGAAGTTTCCTCCCACTCTGTGGATTCTCTTCACTTCCTTGAGTGTTTCTTTTGATGTAACAGAAGCTTTTGAGTTTAATGAAGGTCCCATTTTCAATTGCTCGAGCTTAATTTCTTGCTCAGCTGCTGTCTGATTTAGGAAGTCTTTTCCTACCCTATATCTGTAGTCTGCTGCCAATTTTCTTCTCTTGCCTTCAGAGTTCGGGTTCTGTCATATCTTTGATCCATCGGGAGTTGCTAGAGCAATAAGACAAGAAAAGGAAATTAAAGGAGTACTAATTGGAAAAAGGAGAGTCAATCTATCCCTATTTGCTGATGATATGATTGTTTACTTAAGGGATATTTAAAACTCCACCAGAAAACTCCTGAAATGATTAACAGCTTCAGCAAGTGGCGAGGATACAAAATTTACCTAAAAAAAATCATTGGCTTTTCTTTACACCAACAACAAGCAACTGAGAAAGAATTCAAAGAGACCTTCCCACTCACAATAGCTTCAAAAACATTAAAGTACCTAGGAATAAACCAATCCAAAGACACCAAAGATCTCTACAAACAAATTTTAAACTTAAAGAAAGAAATTGAAGAAGACATCAGAAATGGAAAAACTTCCATTCTTGGATTGGGAAAATTAACGATTGTAAAAATGTCCATTCTACAAAACNGCTGCTGTCTGAATTTAGGAAGTCTTTTCCTACACTAATATCTTGTAGTCTGCTGCCAATTTTTCCTTCTCTTGCCTTTCAGAGTTTCAGGTTTCCTGTCATATCTTTGATCCATCTGGAGTTGCTAGAGCAATAAGACAAGAAAAGGAAATTAAAGGAGTACTAATTGGAAAAGAGGAAGTCAATCTATCCCTATTTGCTGATGATATGATTGTTTACTTAAGGGATATTTAAACTCTCCAAACCAGAAAAACCACTGAAAAATGATTAACAGCTTCAGCAAAGTGGCAGGATACAAAATTTACCTAAAAAAAATCAATGGCCTTTCTTTACACCAACAACAAGCAACTGGAGAAGAATTCAAAGAGACCTTCCCACTCACAATAGCTTCAAACAAATAAGTCACTAGAATAAACCTAACCAAAGACACCAAAGATCTCTACAAACAAATTTTAAACCTTAAAGAAAGAAATTGAAGAAGCATAGAAATCGGAAAAACTTCCATTCTCATGGATTGGGAAAATTAACATTGTAAAATGTCCATTCTACACAAAACTCTTGTATATGATTATAGGCAATCAATCAAAATCCCCAAGAGTTTCTTCACAGGCTTGGAAACAAAAGTCCTTAATTCATTTGGAAAAACAAAAGACCCGAATAGCCAAAAGGAACCCTGAGGGAAAAGAGCTCACAGGGGGATCTCTATACCAGACTTCAAACTTATACTACATGGGCTATAGTCATAAAAACAGCCTGGTACTGGCACAAAAAACAGACCTTGACACTGGAATAACTGGAACAAAATGAAGATCCAAACCTGAGCACATACATTTTCAGCCATCTCATATTTGACAGGGTCCAAGAAGACACAATGGAGAAAGAAGCAAACATCTTCAGCAAGTGGTGTTGGCAAAACTGGATCAACCACTTGTAGAAGAATGAAATTAAAACCCCTCCTCTCACCCTGTACAAAAGTCAACTCCTGATGGATCAAGACCTGGAAAAAAAAATTTTGATTTGTAATAAGGTTTGAACGTATTTTCACCCTTTTTATGGAGAATGCTTTAATTTTATTTTGCATATTAAAGCATATTGGGGGCTGGAGAGATGGCCTAGCGGTTAAGAGCGACGCCTCCTTACAGAGGACCCGGGTTCGATCCCCAACATGCACCCACAATGGCGGCCGAGAACCGTCTGAAACTCGAATTCCAGGAAAACTCCAGTTCCAGGGGAATCCGAGACCTCTTCTGACCTCCGCGCAATTGCACGACATACATACATACAACATACACATTACAGACATACATTCACTAACACATACAGAAATAAATAAAATTATAAAAAAAATTTAAAAAAAAAGCATATTGGATATGTTTACTGTGTTAAGTTAATTGCATAGCAGTTTTGAAATTTCCAGGCCTTCTTTTAAGTTTTGTTAGGACAGTTTTGTTATTTTGTCTGATCAGTTTACTGCTCAGTCAACTTCACTATTAAATTATCACCCATATGAAGACTCTATATTACTTTTTCTTAGTCCTGTGTGAGCTATGGAAATGCATACTATTTTCTGAAATTTCACCCCTTCTTTATCAAAGACTTCCAATTATTTGAAGTTGTCTGTGTGTCCTCCCTTTCTCTGCAAAATCTGGCCACATTGTCCTTATCTTTGTCGACACAACTCAGAAAAAGATAACTGGGATCTCCCTCCTGGTTTGATCCTCCATCTTGTCTGCAGTGCAGGCCTGGAACTCTCCGGGAAGTGTTCTGGCCTGATTTTGGAACTCAGCCATTTGTTCCATTTCTCTACAGAAAATAGTCCTCTGTGATTTTCCGCATAGCAAATAGAATTGCTTCATATATTTTGTTTGATTATCAGCTTTATATGTAGACATGGCATTTCTTAGAGTAGTTAATCCTTGATTGGTAGAAGTGGTAGTATTAGACTTTGAATAAAGGAAACAAACTAACTCATGAAGATAGCCCAGTAAAATGGGTTTACACTAACTAAAATGGCCAGATGTAATTCTTCTTGGACCCTGACTTTCCCCACCTCTATGTCTACACTTACATAATTCCTTTCTGCAGAAATAAACCATTTCTTGTTTAATTATTTTTCCTTTAATTCTGTAAATCTACATATGTGTATTTATATATATTCATAAATATGAGAGTATATAGTGTTGTTATTTGAAATTTGGTCATTTCATATAAATAGAATTTATAGCATATTCACATATATTTGCTATATACTATATTATATCCATATAGATAAATTATAATTTATTTAACAATTTCTTTTCTTTAGTGTGTGTGTGTGTGTGTGTGTGTGTGTGTGTCTTTTTGAGACAGGGTCTCCCTGCCAACCCAGCTATCCTGGAACTCTCTCTGTAGACCAAGCTGGCCTTGAACTCATAGAGATCCACCTGCCTCTGCCTCCCAAGTGCTATGATTAAAGGTGTGTGCCACCATGCCTGGCAATGATTTCTTTTCTTTAGACTTTTTATATGCCTGATCAAAAGGTAATTATGGTTTAGATTTAAAAAAAATGGTGCAAGAAGCTTTACAGATCCAGAATGGTGAATAAATATGTCAGTTCAAAAAGTAGTATGGCAAAAACTCTTGAATTCTCTACCTAGTTTACAAAACAAAATTTTGCTAGTTTTCTGGGAACTTCATGGCCCTTTTGGTCATAATTCTTTACCTACCTCTCCAACACATTAGTGTTCTTTTGTGATAACCATTCTCCTTATTTACATTATTGCTTGATTTCTGGATCCATAAGTTGCACCCATTTCCTTTTTAACTTAGTAAAAATGGCCTCGTGCTGCTTCTTTCTTTTTCTCAGTTACAAATTCATTAACACTGCTGATGTGTGCTCTGATTTTTATTGTTACAAATTCATTAACACTGCTGATGTGTGCTCTGATTTTTATTGTTACAAATTCATTAACACTGCTGATGTGTGCTCTGATTTTTATTGTTACAAATTTATTAACACTGCTGATGTGTGCTTTGATTTTTATTGTGTGTCACTTCACTCCATAGATATGAACATTTCTCTTTTTCTTGGAACTAAAGTTGAAGTTTATACAGAAAATTTAGAGATTTAAGAGATTTAAATTGAAGCCCGGTGTGGTGGCGCATGCCTTTAATCCTAGCACTTGGGAGGCAGAGGCAGGCGGATCTTTGTGAGTTCAAGGCCAGCCTGGTCTACAGAGTGAGTTCTAGACAGCTGGAGCTACAGGGAGACCCTGTCTCAAACACACACACACACACACACACACACACACACACACAAAGAGATTTAAATTGAAACATGGGCCTTAAGAGGGGCATGAGAGAGAGAGCAAGCGAGCAAGAGAGAGAGAGAGACTTAAGTGCAGTTGGTCCTTAGCCAAGACCTCTGTCTCTGTTTCTCCTCCCTTCAGGAAACACTGGCATGCACACTTCATCGCAACTGGACCACCACTTCTTACTGAATTTCTCCAAGTCTGCACTGCTGTTACTTGTGCTCAATTTTGTCAATGTTTTTCAAGAAACTTGACCTACTGGCTGAACTGAGCAAGGATTTTGGTTGGTAATAGTTGGCCTCAGATGGGTGAAAGAGACCCAGGCAGAGTTAAGTTACAATAAAGCCTGCCTGTGACACTGATGACCTTGTGACTATGAGAAAACTTCACTCCTGGTTTTCTGTTTGCTTGTTTCTAAAATGGAGATAACAAGTACCATGTATGGTCAAACACAAAAGCACCACAGAGAGTGGTAGTGAGGGTTGAATGCATGGCACAGGATGCATGCTCCTTTTCCTAGGGGTTGTGAGGTTACCATGGAAAAGATTACCATGGCAGCTACTGCAACTTTGTGAATTATAGATAGGCTTTGGTGCAGAGAGAAATTTCTGGAATGTCTTTCTTTTCTTCTCTTTCTCACTGCAGTCCTAAGACATATAATTCCTAGACCTTATTATCAGGGTATAACTCTTCCTTCCACAGCAGGAGACCTGGGAAAGCTTCCTCAGACATACAGGTGTCTTCTCATCATCAACAAGAATAACCTACAATTTAAAAAGAAGGAAATCTTAAAATTGTGTAGAGTTCTGTGGAATGATTGGTTCCCTATTAGTCCAAATGTAATGGGAAAGATCACTTTCTCACAAGTTCTTGGAGACATCCATATCCTAGGAAGGACTGGGAGTTGTCTTTCCTGCTTGGCACTCTGCTGCTACAATGTGACTCTCCTGACCCTCCCCCTATTCCCACATTCCTTTCTGAGCAAACTTTTGAAATTATTTCACCACACACACGATAGGTATTTGTATATTTGGTCAATCTAGTCTTTAATCAGTTAGCTGAAGCAGATGGAATTTAGGATGACTTATATCCCCAGTTCCTCGTTTTTAACATGGTTTATGTAGTTAACAATTCTAAGATTTTTTTTTTGGCCTGACAGTGGTATTGCTCCTTTGTGCATATGCTTGTTAGGGTGATGTTGCAGACACCAAGACAGTGGGTGCTTTCATGTACAAACAGCAGAGCTAGAAGGCACTATTTCAGACAGACAAGGGCAAGATTTTCATGGAAAGCCTTGAAGAGCATGGTAAGCACTCTCATAGCTTCCTGTGTGAAGAAAAATGAAGGAAGTCAAATGAAAAGCTACCTGGATTCAGGCGGTGCCCTAGCCTGCTCTGCTCAGAGAGATGCAGATGTCATTTCATGACAACCAGGGAGAGGACAGACTGATGGGGACCCATTTCCTGTAAATCCATGTCATAATGGGCAGCAGAAAAACCTCTCATTTATAAAAAAGTCACTTTTCTTCTGGCTATACAAATAACTTAGGAATTGAGAAAACATTTTACAAAGGTGAAAACAAAACAAAACAAAACACCATTAACCTCACAGCTAAGAAAACCTCAGTCCATGGCATGGAATACTGACCTCTGAATTATTCTTTATGTGTGTCTCTCCCTCTTCCTTCACTCTCTCTCTACTGTGGCTTGGATTGTATTTTATCAATAGAAGTTTTATCCTGTTATTTTTATCATTATACCAAGAAACGTTTTCTACTTTTCTACAATATTAAAAAAAACTTAAAAATATCACATTTAATGATGACTAAGATGCCCTGGAATGGCTGTACCTTGATCCCAGATTAATTTAAACCTGATTCTGTGACTTGACCTGTATATCCATGGATGGTCTAAATAGTTCTGTGATGAACATCTCCAAACATAAATCTTTGTTCGCACCTCTTATTACTTCCTTGGGGTAGATAACTGAAAGTTGAGCTACTCAGGCAAGAGGGATGACCTTTTCCAAATCTCTTGATATCTACTGTCAGATTCAGAGACATTTTAAATATGAAGAAAAGGTCAGTAGAAAAGACTGTCCTCTAACTTCTTGTATAAAGCCAGTTTACTGAAATTGCTGATCCAAACCAGATTTTTTAATAGCCTCAACACATTTGAAACTTAATAATTACTAAAAATAACCTTACCTCTATGGTAGAGGTTATTTCTCATTCATTAAAAGTAACCATTGGGCACATATGTGCTTTGGTTACTGAGGATGGTTGAAGATAAACAAATGGTAGGGGAAAAAAAAAACCCAATGATTCAGATGATGGAGTAATTAAAGGCCAAGACTGACTTTGCTAAACTTTGGGTTCAGGCAGCACTTATGCAGTAATGAGATGTCAGAGACTTGCTGCATTTGTTCAGAGCATTGTTTTGTTTTATTTGAACACCTTATTCCTTTGAGCAGTTTTCCTTTTTCCTGAGATACCCTCAATTTTGAAGAAGTTATATATAAAACATCTTTCCTAATTTCTATATAAATTTCCCCACTTAAAGACTGCTTGCTGGGAACAGAATCATGATACTTTAATAAGAGATATTTGAAAAAAGTAAAATTGGCCAAGTTTTCCAGAAAAACAAGTCAGTTAACTTTTCTATGTCTCTATCTGCTTCAGCCAAGGAACTGATGTTCTACAAGAGAGCTTGCTCCACTATTGGGAGTATAACTGGTCTACATGGAAAAGGGTAGTTATGCATGTGATGACCATTGGACAACAAACAGAACTTCTTTTCATTAACACGGACAAGATTGATATTCAGTAAAGTATGTTTTCCTACCCTTACTATCTGAAGCTAAGACAAAAAAAAAAAGACCAGCCTGAATCACAGTTTTCAGAGAAGATTGAAAATATTTAGCATGCATGGAACCCCAGGGCTAGGTCCAAGGAAGAGATGTTCAGAGAACATTAACCCCATTCCTTGAGCTTAGTTATCCAACATGGTCTGTGAAACTGGACATCCATTGAGAAGCAGTTTAGGATTTTTATTGATATACATTTTTAGTATGGTTATTTGAAGAGAAAGCAAACATTCTTTTTTTTTCCAAACATATTCTTTAATTATTTTGTTTTTGTGTATTGCATTTTTTGTAATTCTAATTTTACTGAAGATGCAAAACTCTTGCCTAAAACTAAAAAGTTAAGACAATTTAAAGGAACTAAGCTTAAATTTCTTTCCCAAATAAGTACCATAGAGTCAATGAGAAACAGTTTGGGTAAATTTAATGAAAGCTTATGCCTTGGCTCCTGTTTATGGGTATGTGTAATACAACTTAGGCATCTATAGGTCAAAACATAAAAACCTAAAAAAAAAAAAGAGGGAGGTGGGAAGTGGGGTAGTATCCCTTCTGGGATACAAATGGAAAACTCTGTGTTCCAATCCTATTGATAAATTTGCAATTTTTGAGATCTTGAAACTAACAATGGGAGGAGAATTTTATGTTCCCACAGGTAAAATCACCAATCTAATATGCCTGAAAACATACAACTTAGGGCTATGCAGGATGGACTGGGAAACCAGCAGAGAGCTGCCTATCTGAACATTAAAGAAAGAGAAACCTCAGACTGCCTGAGTCACAGATACTGAGCATCTCTCTGAATACTATGGGGTTAACTGTTTATAATTGGGCCCTGAATGAAGTTTACCTTCCAGATACTGAGAAACCTTCCTACCTCTACCCTCTTATAGGAAAAAAAAAACATGATGTAATAATCATTCCCTAACTGTAAATTTAGACCAATGTGTATAGTGGTAATTTCTTTATATGAACAGGCATAATACCCTTTTTTTAATTGATGATTGGCATAGGAACTGTGAAAGGATAATTCTCTATCTAGAGCCAAATTCAATAGTAAGTTTTTATAAGTGTGTAATTAAGCAAAATATATTATGACAGGAAAGCTCTGACCATCGCAATGAATTAATTCTGCCTAGGAATGTTTGGCTAGGGGATTCAAACCCACCCCCCCAAATTATAATGGCCTTTTGCCTATAATGGGATATATGTAAGGAGAAGGCAGTAAGTCCCTGTTGTCGAAGAACCGTGATGTGAGCATGAAAAAATGTTATGAGACAATCACTTGCTAGCGTACAACTGGCCTCTGAAATGCCAGAGGCGTTACAAAGGCCACTAAAGCAATACAGCAAAATATTGGTCTCCCTGAGACAAGCAAGTCTCCTCTATCATAATCAGCTACACCTCACAGCCTGTGAGATATGTGCACAGTGGCAGCCAAGTGTCTTATATAAATCCCAAATCTAATTGGCTATTAGCTCTCTCTATGGAGGAATAACTCAAAGTGGATGCCACAAGCTTATGTCCTCTAGTGGTTAGGAAATGTTATAAGCCAAATAAGAACTGTCACCCTTTATAAGAAAACCCAGTTTGTGGATTAGCATACCACTCAAGCATCTGTGTCGTATGCTCATGGCTTAGCTTGACATAATAAATTAGTACTGCTTAAATGACTTCTACATTCATGCTTGTGCTTTGTTAGTATAGACTAAAAAGGTATCACTGGAAAAGCTGTCAACCATTAAGGGAAACAACCTGAACAGATCTGGAGTCCAAAATGAACTCCAAAGAAAGTAGACTGTTTTCTTCTCACCACTTGTCCCCTTTCCCAAAGCCCAGGGAACAAATTGCGGAAAGGAGGCATGGAGAAGATGTAAGGGCTGCGGAGGATGGGGTGAATCATGAGACTACAGGAATATAGTCTGGACTCCTAATTGATCAACATGCCTGTGCATACAAGCTTCTCCAACTGGACTATGGGAACCTTGGGTTGTTCAAAATTTGGACATAGATACTTGCAAAATGCACCAATTACCCAATCGTATGGCAAACTGAGTAACATCAATGTTATCTGCAAACAACTGTGTTATTATATTGTAGAACCCCTTAAAAATAAAAAAAGATAGCTAATAAAAGACTAATTTTTCTTAAATTTTTTTAAATTTACTATTTTTATGTCTATGGGTGTACTGTCTGCATGTAGGTTGGTGCACCCTTGTCATGCAATGCCGCAGATGTCAGAAGAGGGCGTCAGATTCCCCTGGAACTGGAGTTAAAGATGGTTCTTAGCTACCATGTGGGTTCTGGGAATCAAACCTGGGTATTGAACCTGGGTTCTCTGCAAGAGCAGTCTGCACTCTTAACCGCTGAGCCATCTTCTCCAGCCCTCAAGACTAATTTTTCAGCATGTAGAAAAACATTTAAACAACTGGCATAAATAATCAATTACCCTTAGAAAGTGATTTCATTGTTCTTAAAAGACAAGCAATACCCTTGGGAATTTTACAGAAACAGCTCTTCTCATATCAATTCCTGTGGCAGCCATTGATTTTACTCTGGGGTGGACTAGGGAGTAAGTTTATTTTTATTTTTTATTTTATTTCATTTTATTTTTTATTTTATTTTATTTTTTATTTTACAGAGCAGTGTTTAATTCCTCATTGGGTGTCAGAGACATGCTCCCAGTACTGTTTGCCCTGCCCTGATGCCAATGTTCAAGATGAATGCTCCAAGCTCCACAGTGTGCTTTTGAGGTTGAGTTACTTACAGTGAGGACCAACTGGGTTATGTGAAACCTCCAGATAATAGAAGTGAAACATATGTGATCCTCAGAGACTGACTTTATCAAATAGCAAGATGAGGATACTTTCTTAGCTTAGATTCCCGAGTTGAGTTTAATGAGGTCCCACTTGTCAATTGTTGACCTTATTTCCTGTGCAGCTGCTGTCTGATTTAGAAAGTCTTCTCTTTACACCTATGTCTTGTAGGTTGCTGCCAACTTTTTCTTCTACTACCTTCAGAATTTCGGGTTTCATGTTGAAGTCTTTGATCCATTCAGAATTGATTTTTGTACAGGGTGAGAGGTAGGGGTTTAATTTTATTCTCTACAAATGGTGATCCACTTTTGCCAGCACCATTTGCTGAAAATACTCTTTCCTTGATTGTTTCTTTCACTGTATAGAAGCTTTTGAGTTTAATGAGATCCCACTTGTCAATTGTTGACCTTATTTCCTGCACAGCTGCTGTTTGATTTAAAAAGCCTTTTCCTATGCCTATGTCTTGTAGGTTGCTGCCAATGTTTTCTTGTATCACTGTCAGAATTTTGGGTTTCAAGTTGAGGTTTTGATCCATTTGGAGTTGATTTTTGTGCAGAGTGAGAGGTAGGGGTTTAATTTTGTTCTTCTACAAATGGTGGTCCAGTTTTTGCCAACACCATTTGCTGAAGATACTGTCTTTCCCCCATTGAGTCTTTTTTGCCCCTTTGTCAAATGTGAGGTGGCTGAAATTGTACGTGCTCAAGTTTGGATTTTCAGTTTTGTTCCATTGGTCTACAGGCCTGTTTTTGTGCCAATACCTGGCTGTTTTTTTTATGACTATAGCCCTGTAATATAGTTTAAAGTCTGGTAGAGAGATCCCCCCTGTATTGCACTTTTTGCTCACAGTCACTTTGGCTCTTCAGGGTCTTTTGTTTTTCCATATGAATTTAAGTTTTTTTTCCAAGTCTCTGAAGAAACTCTTGAGGGTTTTAATTGGGGTTGCATTGAATCTGTATATTAATTTGGGTAGAATAGACATTTTTACTATATTAATTTTTCCAATCCATGAGCATGGTAGTTCTTTCTGATGTCTTCTTCAATCTCCTTCAGGGGTTTAAATTTTTTGTTGTAAAGATCTTTGTTATCTTTGCTTAGGTTTGTTCCTAGGTATTTTATTGTTTTAAGGCTACTGTGAGTGGGAAGGCCTTGTATTCCTTCTTCAGTTGCTTGTTGTTGGTGTAGAGAAAAGCTATTGACTTTTTAGGTTAATTTTGTATCCTGCCACTTTACTGAAACTCTTAATCATTTTTAGGGATTTTCTGGTAGAGCTTTTAGCATCCCTTAGGTAAGCTATCATATCATCTGCAAAGTGGGATAGTTTGAATTCCTCTTTTCCAATTAGTACTCCTTTAATTTCCCTTTCTTGTCTTGTTGCCCTGGCAAGTGTTTCAAGCACTATATTGAAGAGGAGTGGTGACAGGGGACAGCCTTGCCATGTTACTGCCTTTAAGGGGAATGCTTCTAACTTTTCTCCATTTAGGATGATGTTGGCTGTGGGTTTGTTGTATGCGGCTTTGATTATGTTGAGGAATGATCCCTCCAGTCCAATTCCCCCTAGGACTTTAAGGATGAAGGGATGCTGGAATTTGCTGAAGGTTTTTTCTGCATCAATTGAGATGATCATGTGGTTTTTGTCTTTCAGTCCATGTATGTGTTTTATATTTATTGATTTTCATATGTCGAACCATCCCTGCATCTCTGGTATGAATCCAATTTGGTCATGATGGATGATCATTTTGATGTGGGTCTGTATGTGGTTTGCAAGTATTTTGTTGAGAATTTTTGTGTCTGTGTACATTAATGAGATGGGTCTGTAGTTCTCTTTTTTGGTTGTATCTTTGCCTGGTTTTGGTATTAGAGTCATCCTGGCTTCATAGAAGTAATTTGGTAGATTTCCCTCTGCTTGTATCCTTCTGAACAGTTTTAGTAATAATCATTGTAAGTCCTCTTTAAATGTTTCACAAAATTCTGCTGTGAAACTATCTGGGCCTGGGATTTTTTTATTTGGGAGGTTTACTATTACATTTTCAACTTCCTCGTATATTATGGTTCTGTTTAAGCTGTCAATCTCTTCTTTGTTAAGCTTTGGTGAATTCCAGAATTTCAAATATTCATCCATTTCTATTAAGTTTTCAAATTTAGTAGAGTTTAGGTTTTTAAAGTATTTTCCTATGATTGTCTGGATCTTTTCTCTGTTGTGTTGTTTCCCTTTTCATCACAAATACTATTGATTTGGAGTTGCTGTTTCTTTTGGTTAACTGGACTAGGGGTCTATCTATCCTGTTTATCCTTTCAAAGAACCAACTTTTGGATTCATTGATTCTTTGTATATTATTTTCTTTGTTTCTATTTCATTGATTTCTGCTCTGATTTTTGTGATTTCTTCCTGTATGATGGATTTAGGGTTCATTTGTTGTTGTCCCTCAGGTATTTTTAGCTGCAGTGTTAAATTGTTTATTTGTCCTCTTTCTGCTTTTTTAATGTAGGCACTGAGGGCTATAAACTTCCCTCTTAGGACTGCTTTTAAAGTATCCCATAGATTTTGTTGTGTTGTATTGTCATTCAATTCAAGAAGTGCTTTTATTTCTTTCTTTATTTCTTCCTTGACCCATTCATTATTCGGTAGTGTGTTGTTTAGTCTTCATATGTTCTTGTAGATAGGGCTTATTCTGGTGTTGATATTGAGCTTTATTGCACTGTGGTCTGATAAAATGCATGAAATTATTACAATGCTTTTGTATTTGTAGAGTTTTTTTCTGTGTCCCAGTATGTGGCCGATTTTGGAGAATGTTCCATGGGGTTCTGAGTAGAAAGTATATTCTCTGGAGTTTGGGTGGCATATTCTGGAAATATGTGTGAGGTCCATTTAGTGTATTGTATTGTTCAGTTCAGATGTCTCTGTTTATTCTTTGTCCAGTTGATCTGTCTAATGGGTTCAGTGGGGTACTGAAATCCCCCACTATTAGTGTGCTGGGATCAATCTGTGCTTTGAGGTCCTGTAGAATTGTGCTTATAAAGTTTGGTGCACCAGAGTTTGGTGCAAATTTATTCATGATTGTGAAATGTTCATAGTCTATTGATCCTTTGATAAGGATGTAGTGGCCCTCTCTGTCTCTTCTGATTAGCTTTACTTTGAAGCCTATTTTGTCTGATATCAGAATAGCAACTCCTGATTGCTTTTTGGTAGCATTTGCTTGGAATATATTTTTTTCCATCCTTTCACTTGAAGTTGATGCCTATTCTTGAGGGTAAGATGGGTTGCTTGTAGACAGCATATATGGATGGGTTCTGTTTCCTAATCCATTCTCCCAGCCTAATAAATTCTCCCAGTCTATGTCTTTTGATTGGCCAAAAAATATGGAATGCTTTGCGAATTTGGATGTTATCCTTGCTCAGGGGCCATGCTGATCTTCTCTGCCAAAGTGAGCAACAGTTTTAGTCTTTTAAGAATTCTCCACACTGCTTTCCACAGGGATTGCATGAGTTTGCATTTCTACCAGCAGTGAATGAGTATTCCCCTTTCCCCACAAGCCCTCCAGCATTTGAAGTCATTTGTTTTCTTGATGCATAGCCATTCTTACCAAGGTAAGGTGAAAGC
The DNA here is from genome assembly GCA_009823505.1 of Rhizomys pruinosus. NCBI lineage: Eukaryota > Metazoa > Chordata > Mammalia > Rodentia > Spalacidae > Rhizomys > Rhizomys pruinosus. The sequence goes on from VZQC01007135.1 coordinate 18,666, forward strand.
TTAAAGTGGTTTTAATTTGCATTTCCTTAATTACTAGCAATGTTAAACACTTTTTAAAATGTTTCTCAGCCATTTTTACTTATTCATTTGAGAAGTTTCTGTTCAGATCTTTACCCCATCTTTTGTTTGGGTCATTTGTTTTCTGGATCCTTTTTTTTTTTTTAGTAATTCACATATTCTGGATGTTAAACTTCTGTCAGATGTGTCACTGGTGAAGGTTTCCTCCGACTTTCTGCATTTTCTCTTCACTTCTTTGATTGCTGTTTTCACTGTACAGAAGCTTCTTAGTTTAATGAGGTCCCACTTGTTGATTGCTGATCTTATTTCCTGACAAAACTGCTGTCTGATTAGAAAGTCTTCTTATAAGCCTATATCTTTTTTTTTTTTTTTGGTCTTTTCGAGACAGGGTCTCCTTGTAGCCCCAGCTGTCCTGGAACTCACTCTGCAGACCAGGCTGGCCTTGAACTCACAACGATCCGCCTGTCTCTGCCTCCCAAGTGCTAAGATTAAAGGCGTGCGCCACCACGCCTGGCTCTTACACCTATATCTTTTAAGCTACTGCCAATGTTGTCTTCTAAAATTTTCAGAGTTTCAGGTTTCACATTGAGGTCTTTGATCCACTTGGTGCAAGGTGAAATGATCGGATTTTTCTATAAGTGGCGATCTAATTTTGCCAGCACCATTTGCTGAAGATACTGGATTCCTCCATTGAGTCTTCTTGGCCCCTTTGTCAAATATGAGGTAGCTGAAATTGCATATACTCAAGTTTGAATCTTCAGTTTTGTTCCACTGATCTATGGGTCTGTTTTTGTGCCAGTACCATGCTCCTTTTATGACTATAGCTCTGTAATACAGTTTGAAGTCTGGTATAGTAATCCTCCCTTCCCCCTGCATTATTCTTTTTGCTCAAGGTTGGTTTGGCTATTCAGGGTCTTTTGTTTTTCCATCTAAATTTTAGGATTTTGAATTGCATTGAACCTATATATTATTTGGGGTAGGATGGTCATTTTTACTATACTAATTCTTCCAATCCTTGATCATGGGAGGTCCTTCCATCTTCTTGTGTCTTCTTCGAATCTCCTTCTTCAAGGATTTTACATTTTCATTGTAGAGATCTTTAATGTCTTTGGTCAGGTTTGTTCTGAGATATTTTATTATTTTGAGGGTATTGTGAATGGAAAGATCTCCCTGTATTCCTCCTCCAATTACTTGTTGGAAAGAAAGGCTAATGATTTTTATAGGTTAATTTTGTAACCTGCCACTTTACCTAAACTGTTAATCATTTCTAGGAGTTTTCTGGGTGAATTTTTGGCATATACTATCATGTCATCTGCAAATAGGGATAGGTTGGCCTCCTCTTTTCCAATTAGTACTTCATTAATTTCCTTCTCTTATCTTATTGCTCTAGCAAGAGTTTCAAGTACTATAAAGGAGTGGAGATAGTGGGCAGCCTTGACATGATTCTGACTTTAAAGAGAATGCTTCTAATTTTTCTCCATTTAGAATCATGTTGGCTCTGTATTTGTTGTATATGGCTTTAATTATGGTGAGGAATGTTCCCTCCAGTTCAATTCCCTCTAGTACTTTTAACATGAAGTCATGTTGAATTTTATCAAAAGCCTTTTCGGCATCAATTGGTTTTTGTGGCTTATGTCTTTCAGTCTATTTATGTGCTTTATGACATTTACTGATTTATGTATGTTGAACCATCCCTGCATCTCTAGAAGAAATCCGACTTGATCATGGTGGATGACCTTTTGATGTGTGCCTCTATGTGGTTTGCAAGTATTTTGTTGAGAAGTGTTGCATCTATATTCATTACAGCAATGGGTCTATAGTTTCCTGTTTTGGTTGTACCTTTGCCTGGTTTTGGTATTAGAATGATGTTGGCTTCATAGAAGGAATTTGGGAGATTTCCCTCTGATTCTATCCTTTTGAATAACTTGAGTAATATTGGCTGTGGATCCTCTTTAAATGTGGTAGAATTCTTCCATAATTCCATCTGGGCCTGGGATTTTCTTGGTTGGGAGATTTTTCATTACAGTTTTAATTTCCTTATATGTTATGGGTCTGTTTATACTGTTGATCTCCTCTTGGTTAAGCTTTGGTGAATTCCATGATTTCAGATATTCATCCATTTCTCTTAGGTTTTTTTCAAATTTAATAGAGTATAGGTTTTTGAATTATTCCTGTATAATTTTCTGGATATTTTTGTAGTCTGTTGCGATGCTTCTCCTTTCATCTCTAATTTTATTTATTTTGAGTTTTTTTTTCTTTGATCTGGTTAACTGAGCTAGAGGTCTATCTATCTTGTTTATCCTTTCAAAAAACCAGTTCTTGGATTCATTGATTCTTTGTATTACTTTCTTTGTTTTTATTTCATTAATCTCTGCTCTGATTTTTGTTATTTCTTCCTGTCTGTTGGGTTTGGAATTCATTTGGTGTTGTCTCTCAAGTGTTTTTGGTTACAGCATTAGGTCATTTATTTGTATTCTTTCTGGTTTTTCTTTCCATGAGTTCATATAGTTAGTTTGGCTTCTTCTGGTGTTGGTATTAAGCTTTATTGCACTGTGATCTGATAGAATGCATGAAATTATTTCAATTGTTTTTTATTTGTTGAGGTTTGTTTTGTGTCTCAGTATGTGGTTGATTTTGGAGAAAGTTCCACAGGGTGCTGAATTTAAAGTATATTCTTTGAGCTGGGCATGGTGGCACATGCTTTTAATCCCAGCACTCAGGAGGCAAAGGCAGGTGGATCTCTGTGAGTTCAAGGACAAGCCTGGTCTACATAGTGAGTTCCAGAATATCTGTAGCTGCAGGAAAACCTGTGTCTCAAAAAAAGACCAAAAAAGTATATTCTTTTTTACTTGGGTCGAATATATGGTAGATGTCTGTTAAGTCCGTTTGGTGTATTTAAGTTTGGATGTCTCTTTATTCTTTGTCTAGCTGATCTGTCTAATGGACACAGTGGGATATTGAAGTCCCCTAGTATTAATGTGTTTGGCTTAATCTGTGCCTTAAAGTCTTGTAGAATTGTGTTTATGAAGTTCAGTGTACATCTTCATGATTTGGTGTGTACATATTCATGATTTAGGTATTTTCTTGGTTAATGCTCCTTTGATAAGAATGTAGTGACTCTCTTCATCTCTTCTCATTAGTTTTAGTTTGAAGTCTATTTTACTTGATATTAGAATAGCAACTCCTGCTTCCTTCTTAGGACCATTCGTTTGGATTATTTTCTTCCACGTTTTCACCTTAAGATAGTGCTTGGCCTTGAAAGTGAGATGGATTTCTTGTAGACAACAAAAAGATGGATTTAGTTTCGTTATCCATTCTCCCAGCCTATGTCTCTTTATTGGGGTATTCAGACCATTAATATTTAAAGCTATTATCAAGAGGTGAATATTGCTTCCCATCAACTTAGTTTCTGTTTGCATTTTTGGTCTAGATTTGTATTTCTAGAGTTATACCTTCATTAATTACTTTTTCCTGCCACTGGGGCAGAGAAAGTTGTTCCTTTCTTCTGCTCTTTGTATTCCTTCAAGTATTCTCTGAAACATTGGTTTTCTGAACATGTATTCTTTCAGCTTGTTTATGTCATGAAAGATTTTTCTTTCTCCTTCAACTATAATAGACATTTCTGTTGGGGAATGTATTCTGTGTTGGCATCTATAGTCATTTAGAACTGAGAATACTTTGATCCAAGTTCTTCTGGCTTTCATCGTTTGCACTGAAAAGTCAGCTCTAACTTGATGGATTTTCATTTATATGTGACTTGTTTTTTTCCTTGCATCTTTCAGTATTCTCTCTTTGTTTTGAACATCTCGTGTTTTTACTATGATATGGCATGGGGAATTTCTTTTCTGTTCCTGTCTATTTGGTTATTCTATGAGCTTCTTATTTTTGTATGGGTATGTTTTTCCTCAATTTGGGAAAATTTTCTTCTACAATCACGTTGACCATCTGGTCAATACAATTATCCTGAGATTCTTCTCTTTCTTCTGTACCTATGATGCATAGGCTTGGTCTTTTCATGTCCCACATTTCCTGATTATCCGACTCCTGTGCTTTTAAAAAATTTTCATAATCTTTTTGCTTCAGTGTTCCAGTTCTCCTATGTTATCTTCCAGTCTTGATACTCTATCTTCTACTTCATTCAGTCTGTTTCTGAGGCTTTCTCTTGCTCTTTCCTGATGGCTGGTTGAGTGTTCCATTTCCTTTTTTTATTTTAGCTTGAGTTCTCTTCAGTATTTCCATATCTTTTGTGAATTCATTCCACAGTTTACCATTATCTTCTTCTAGTTTCTCCCTATCTTCTTTTAGTTCTTTGATTTGTTTGTTTGAGTGTTCTTTATAGTCCTTGAATTCTTTGATTATGTTTATGATAGCTCTTTTGAGATCTGTGTCCTGGGTTATTTCTAGGTGGTCCTCATTGCAGGAGTTTTCTGCAGAATTGGTAGTATTTAGCAGGGACTTATTATTAGAGTTTTCATGTTATTGGTTTTTTTATTGTTGTTGTTCTGATTTTGGCATATGGAATTCTTTTGTTGTTTGTATTCTGCTCGGAAATTCCTGTTTCTTTGTTGAATTGAAGACTGACTTTGCTTGTTTTCTTCAGGTGCCTTCTTGTCTTCTTATTAGGTATGAAAAGCTGGATGTTCTAGGCTTCAGGTTTTTACTTTGGATTTTATACTGTATGGACTAGCTAGTTCTCAGTCAGCTAGTTTGGAGCTCCTACAAAAGCTCAGGACTAACAATCAGGCTGGTTTGAACCCTGAACCACGTAAGTTACACCAAATTGGTTCTGTGAAGCTGGTTGTAAGCATCTGGATCTGGATCCAAGGCCAGGAATGGCTATCCTCGAGCTGGAGGGGCCCAAGGTTTTCCCTATCTAATGAGTTGGGATTCTGAAATATCATCAGAGCTGAGCTGCATGAGCCTCTGGGCTCCTGTCTCACCTGCTGGGTACCAAGTCATTCCTATGGGAGTCTGTCCCCTGAGTGAGTGGGTAGGGCTCTGTCTCACCTACTGGGAGCTGGAGCTGGAGCCACTGAGAGTTGGGAGCTGAGCCAGAGCTGAGCCAGAGCTGGAGCCAAAGCTGTGTATAAGTTGGATGGCCTCTGGATGGGTGAGCAGGGCTTGTCTTGCCTGCTGGGAGCCAGGAGCCAGGAGTCAGAGTGGAGGTGCACAGACCTGAGTAGCTGGGTGGGGCTCTGTCTTACTCCTGAAGTTTATTTTGATTAAGAGAGCACTTACATATTTTCTCTGAGAAAATTAGCAGAGGAATGGATAATGGTTAAATGAACAAAAATCTCAAAAAGTAATGATCAAATTCTACTTCTTTTCTTCAAGCAAAACTTCCCTGTAGGATCTACATTAAAAGGCTACCATCTCCAAGGACTTTAATAATTTCTCCCTATTTTAGCTATTTTCACCATCTTGTTTCTCAGATTCTGAGTATATAATCAAATTTCCATTTGTGGGTCTTCTCAGAAAACAGTCTGATAGAAGAATTCAAGTTTTAATACTGTTGTATTGGAGGAGAAGAAACTATTGCTGAGTATAGATTGTAACCAAGAGTAACCTGCTGTCAGACTGTTTTCTGACAACCTGTGTGTTGTGCTACTGTGACTGGAGTGCTCTGCAAGCTTTTGGAACCTAGCTCCTCAGCTGTATGAACATCTGTCTCAGGAGGCGATAGGGGGATAAAATGAGACAATTAATTTGAAGTACTGACAGCAACTAACTGATACTATGGAGCAGCAAACACAGGGTGAACTCATTTCAAGGTTCTAACAGCTCTCAATAGTCTATCTCCATGACAGTAAATTTGCCCTCTGTGTGTGTCTTCCTGTGAGCTTATGAAAATGAAAACTGAACATTTCTCAGTTTTCTTTCTCTAGTATACAGACATTTTTAACATTAGGCCAAAAAGGTTAGCTTAAAAATGTTTCATTTTCACTGGGCGTGGTGGTGCATGCCTGTAATCCTAGCACTTGGGAGGTAGAGGCAGGAAGATTTCTGTGAGTTCAGGGCCAGCCTGGTCTACACAGTGAATTCTAAGCCAGCTGGGAATAAAGGGAGACCCAGTCTCAAAAGGACAAAAAAATGTTTCATTTTCTTCAGAGATGTTTTGCTTTTATCTTTCCAGCAATAATCATTTCCTGTACTCTGCCAATGACATCATATTCAAAATATGTCAGTACTTCATCATTCGAGCATCAAGTCAATGTCACTGGCTTGGAGTCTCTGAAATCAAACATAGATTTTTCAAAATCATACTAAAGGTTTGGTTTAAGATGTGTGTAAAGTCCACCAAGCCTGGCATCCAAAGAGTCAAATTCAAACACTCCATTGGTTGTATGCAGGCTAAATTCTTGCATCATCTAGCATTGGAATTTTTTGACTGGCACTGGAATTTTACTTTCCAAGCCTATCCTCTTCCTTCATCTGTGGTCTCAGGACTTTACCCCTCTCTGGCCTACAGGGCTCCTTACAAATACCTGGAACTAAATTTAAATTTTTGCTTGTTTGGTCATTTGGGGGGGGTGTACTTTTGAGACAGCATCTCCCTGCAGCCACAGCTGGCCTAGAACTTGCTATATAGACCAGGATGGCCTTGAACTCGCAGAGATCTGCCCTTCTCTGCTCTCTGAGTGCTGGGATAAAAAGATATGCACCACCATACCTGGCTGTTTCGTCATTTTTAAAAAGAAAGACTTACTGGATTTATTAGACTCTCAAAGTATAAAGGTTAAAAATCCTAGTTTTAGTTATATTTTATTCCTGCTTCTTCCACACTGCCACCTCCACTCTTGTCTGTAATAATAAGCTCACCTCTACCCAGATTTTTTCTCATAGTGTTTAGGATTTCTGGTGTGTGGCATGGTTTGCATACAGAAGTTAGAGAACAGCTTGTGGGAACTGATGCTCTCTTTCCACCATGTGGGTTCCAAGGATTAAACCCAGGTTGTCAGTCTTGGTGGTAAGCACCTTCATCCACTGAGCTTCCTCCCAGCCACTAAATGTATATTTAAAACAAAGTAATGATTAGGTGATACAATGTGAACACTATGCACTCTGAGAAAACACTTCTGCTGAAACAAAAAGTTCAAAGCTGACAATGGATGACATCAGGGGTGATGTCAGAGGAGGGGAACAGCACCAGGCTGGTGGTGAGAGCAGATGCATAGGGAAGGCAGTGGAGATGAACATGGGAGCCTGGCTGGTGTGTAGAGCGGGAAGAGGGACTACTATGTGAGAAAGGAAAGGAGAATGTGGCTAGGGCAGTGCAGGCTGTCTTCCAACAGAGATGGAGTGGCACCTTGACATGGGACATAACAGCATAGAAAAGGAGGGCAGGAGTGAAACAGGGGCCTTGTTAGGAGAGAAGACCTCTGCTCCCCACCCTTAAAGTACAGAAACCTGGAATAGGAATAACAACCTCTCACCCTTGACAGAGAGAGGCAATCTAATAAGTATTGCTTGAAAATGCCAGTTTGGTTCAGATGATGATGAACTCACATGTGTCTCTCACAGGCAAGGACAGTGGTTCTCAAGGGACTAAGCATGAGGCATTGCGCTAGAAGGCCGTGATGACAGCGGCTTGGGGGCTGACCTCAGGTTCCTGACTCCTAGACCTAGATCACCATGGCTGGGGCAGTCCTCAGGTTCCTGACTCCTAGATCTGGATCACCATGGCTGGGACTATCCTCAGGTTCCTGACTCCTAGATCTGGATCACCAGGGCTGGGGCTGTCCTCAGGTTCCTGACTCCTAGATCTAGATCACCATGGCTGGGGATGTCCTCAGGTTCCTTACTCCTAGATCTGGATCACCATGGCTGGGGCAGTCCTCAGGTTCCTGACTCCTAGATCTGGATCGCCATGGCTGGGGCAGTCCTCAGGTTCCTGACTCCTAGATCTGGATCACCATGGCTGGGGCAGTCCTCAGGTTCCTGACTCCTAGATCTGGATCACCATGGCTGGGGCTGTCCTCAGGTTCCTGACTCCTAGATCTGGATCACCATGGCTGGGGCTGTCCTCAGGTTCCTGACTCCTAGATCTAGATCACCATGGCTGGGGATGTCCTCAGGTTCCTGACTCCTAGATCTGGATCACCATGGCTGGGGATGTCCTCAGGTTCCTGACTCCTAGATCTGGATCACCATGGCTAGGGCTGTCCTCAGGTTCCTGACTCCTAGATCTGGATCACCATGGCTGGGGCTATCCTCAGGTTCCTGACTCCTAGATCTGGATCACCATGGCTGGGGCTATCCTCAGGTTCCTGACTCCTAGATCTAGATCACCATGGCTGGGGATGTCCTCAGGTTCCTGACTCATAGATCTGGATCACCATGGTGTGGGTGATTGGAATGAGAGGTCACCCCATAGGCTTCAAGTATTCCGACATTTTGTCTCCAGTTGGTGGCACTGATTTGGGGGGGTGTGAGATCTTCAGGAAATGAGCTTTGCTGGAGGAATTACATCATTGGGGGCTGGCTTAATGAGTTTAACAAGACTTTCGGTCTCCAGGACTCTCTCTTATGCTTCCTGTGCTCATTCGAGATGTGATGCCTTTGCTGTGCTCCAGCCACAGCCCCCATGCGTTCCCACCCACAAGGACTTTGGATCCCTGGAACCCTCAATCATAACCTCAAATAAAAATTTCCTTTGATAAGTCCCCTTGGTCATGGTTTTTATTCACAGCAAACAGAAAAGGGACTAATACGGTTATTTGGTACCAGAAGTGGGCTGTTGGCTGTGAAGACACTGGGCCATGTGGATTTTTGGAGCAATGTGGAATAGACTTTACAACTTTGGGCTAGAAAAGCTGTTGATACTGTAAGCAGAGCTTAATGGGCCATTTTAGTAGAAGCCTGGAAGAAAGATTGCTGCAAAAAATGTAGATCCAGAGGAAAATAAACTCTTAGGCAGCAACTGGGACATTTTGATAAAGATCCTGGCAGCAGTTTGCCCACAGCCCAAATGTTTGCTTGATGCTAAGTTTGGAAAGTAATGGACTAATGTATTTGGTGGAGGATATTTCATGACAGCCTAACATAGACATCTTGGATTGGCTATTAATGGTGCCTATTATACAGATCTACAATTGAAAAAGAGCCAAATGGGGCAGAAAGACGAAGCAGATATGTCAAGTTTGGATCTGAAAACGGCACTAGGAAGATTAAAGGTGTGGGCCCAAGGCATGTGAAGGAGAGGTCCTTTTGATAAGGAGGACTTAGACTGATTAAGGAGGAGGCCAATAGTATTTACAAGTAAACAATAGAAAAAGGAGATTGTAAGTGATTAAGTAGAGGCCTCGAGATTTACAATAAACAACAGTCCTTTCGACGGCAAGACACACCACTCCCTGCTAAGCCTCCAATTTTGGAAAAGAAAGATACTGAAAGTGTTTTCACTCCACAAGTCCAGGAGCAGAGAAAGAGAAAATTCGCACTTGTCGGTTTAACACGCTGGACGAGAGTCCATCAAACTATGGCAGCTCAAACTAGCAATTTCATCATGTTGCCGTGTGTTTTAGAGGCACAAAGGATGCAAGAGTGAAGGGTGCATCAGTTCTTCCTCACGGTTTACAGAGACGCACCAGATGTGCACAGGGCAGTAGTGCAGCTAGGGGCGTTATCTGAAAAGAAGGCCGCCATGTGGAAGCTGTGAATGTGAATCCAGTTGGCATGCAGAGACCCCAAAAGGACATTCGAGATGCCAGACCTGTGAGATATTTGCCAAGGAGAGATCTGCATACAGGGAGTGGTACCAGCCTAAGAACAGAGATGTAGCTGCAAGCCACGCCTGTACGAGTCTGCGAGCCATCAGCTCCCTTGGAAGTCAAGTCCCAGAAGTCGAATGTGGAGCTACAGGACTTGAAGTTTGCTTCAGGTTTTCGGTTTTTTTTGGTTCAGTTTTTCCTCAGTATGCCTCTATTCTCCCTTTTGGAATGGGCATGTGTATTCAGTTCCACTGTATGTTGGGAGTATGTAATTTGCCTTTTGATTTTACACAAGCTTACAGTTAAGAGATTGGCCTGTGTCTCAGAAGAGACTTTGGACTATACGCTTTTGAATAGAATTGAGACTGGTAAAGACTATGGGTTGGACTAAATGCCTTTTGCATTTTATATGGCCTATGGGGTCCAGGGAGTGGAATGTGGTGGTTTGAATGAGAGTATCCCCCCATAGGCTTTAAGTATTCAGACATTTTGTCTCCAGTCCGTGGCACTGTTCTTGGAGGTCTTAGAAGGTGTGGCCGTGCTGGAGGAAGTACATCACTGGGGGCTGGCTTAGTGAGTTTAACAAGCCTTGTGGTGTCCAGACTCTCTCTCTGCTTCCTGTGCTCATTGCGAGATGGGATCCTCGGCTTGCTGCTCCAGCCCCAGCCACCATGCTTCCCACCACAATGGACTCTGTTTCCCTGGAACCATCAATCATAAGCTCAAATAAACTCTTCCTTTGATAAGTTCCCTTGGTCATGGTGTTTTATCACAGCAACAGAAAAGTGACTAATACACCATGGCTGGGGCTATCCTCAGGTTCCTGAGTCATAGATCTGGGGATGAGACCATCCTGCTTGCTTTTCTAACAAGTCCTGGTGTGTGTGTGTGTGTGTGTGTGTGTTTATGTGTGTGTGGTGTATCTGTGTGTGTGTCTATGTGTGCATGTCTGTGTATATGTGCATGTGCCATGTGTGTAGTGTGTCTGTGTATGTGTCTGTATGTGTGTGTATGTGTTTGTGTGTCTGTGCATCTTTCAGTGCATGCATGTTTGTGTATACACACACAGACAAGAGATACACACACACATACACAGACACACAAACTATACACACACAAACACATACCATACAAGGCACACATGGACACATACATAGACACACAACTATATATATAGACAAACAACTACACCACACACAAGACATACAAATACACACAAGGCATACACACATACAAAGACTGTGCACACACAGGTGCACACAGACATGCACAGCACACACATACATTGACACAAAGATACTTATGTCTTGTGTGTGCATGTCTATGTATAAATGTGCATGCCTTCTGTGCATGGTATATCTGTCTATGTATTTGAATGCTGTGTGTGTCTGTGTGCATCTCTATGTGTGCACAGTCTTTGTATGTGTGTATGCCTTGTGTGGGTTTGTATGTCTGTGTGTCTATTATGTGTCTCTGTGCCTTGTTTGGTATGTGTTTATGTGTATGTAATTTGTGTCTGTGTTTGTATGTATGTATCTCTTGTCTGTGTGTGTGTGTGTGTGTGTGTGTGTGTGTGTGGCATGTGTCTGTGTTCTGGGTGTTTGTGTCTGTACAAGGTGAGCTGTGGCTGCTGATTAGATCCACTCTGAGAACACTTGACTAGGAGAACTGGACCTTGTTTTTTAGAGATTGATCAAAGTGGTCTTTAGTTACTTTTGAGCAATCAATTGCTACTGTATAAAACGAGGTAAAAGAGAATGCTGTTTTAGTTCTAAACTTATAGAGTGATATGCACATTTTAAATGTGACATGAAAACATTTGAAATGCTGTTGATTTTCACAGCTGCACCAGTTCAATGCAGAGAATATTCACGTGTTCCAGTTCAGCTTCCTCCTGGTGCTCTGCTGTAACTGACATTCTCAGTTCTGCACTCTTCCCCTGTGCTCTGATTCCATATCTGTGGGAGCCTCTCAATGGCATGAAGGAAGAGGGGGAGGAGGAGAGCCAGGGAGATGTCTTTCTAGTGTTGAGCTCAAGCATGCTGTTCAGGACTCTGGCTTGCTGGTGTCCAGGATGGTCGCTAGGGCAAGGAGGAGGGTCAGCAGCCCAGGGTGTGGAGCTCTTCTAGCTCAGTAGCCACACTGCCGGGCTGTCTGTGGAGGCTGCGGGGATTTTCCTTGGCCTATGTCTGAGCATGGAGCACAGGAATTGGAGGAAGGACAGGGTATGTTTCTTGTGCTCAAAAAATCCTCCAAAGCCTGTAGTTGACTACATTGTAAAGCAAGGCACCTCTGGGAGCATTTCCTGTGGTGTATCTGCAGAATGTTTTCCCTGATAGATGGTGGCAGAGTAAACAAGAAGCTTTTAAATATTCACATATGTCTCACNCTGTGTGTGTGTGTGTGTGTGTGTGTGTGTGTGTGGCATGTGTCTGTGTTCTGGGTGTTTGTGTCTGTACAAGGTGAGCTGTGGCTGCTGATTAGATCCACTCTGAGAACACTTGACTAGGAGAACTGGACCTTGATTTTTAGAGATTGATCAAAGTGGTCTTTAGTTACTTTTGAGCAATCAATTGCTACTGTATAAAACGAGGTAAAAGAGAATGCTGTTTTAGTTCTAAACTTATAGAGTGATATGCACATTTTAAATGTGACATGAAAACATTTGAAATGCTGTTGATTTTCACAGCTGCACCAGTTCAATGCAGAGAATATTCACGTGTTCCAGTTCAGCTTCCTCCTGGTGCTCTGCTGTAACTGACATTCTCAGTTCTGCACTCTTCCCCTGTGCTCTGATTCCATATCTGTGGGAGCCTCTCAATGGCATGAAGGAAGAGGGGGAGGAGGAGAGCCAGGGAGATGTCTTTCTAGTGTTGAGCTCAAGCATGCTGTTCAGGACTCTGGCTTGCTGGTGTCCAGGATGGTCGCTAGGGCAAGGAGGAGGGTCAGCAGCCCAGGGTGTGGAGCTCTTCTAGCTCAGTAGCCACACTGCCGGGCTGTCTGTGGAGGCTGCGGGGTTTTTCCTTGGCCTATGTCTGAGCATGGAGCACAGGAATTGGAGGAAGGACAGGGTATGTTTCTTGTGCTCAAAAAATCCTCCAAAGCCTGTAGTTGACTACATTGTAAAGCAAGGCACCTCTGGGAGCATTTCCTGTGGTGTATCTGCAGAATGTTTTCCCTGATAGATGGTGGCAGAGTAAACAAGAAGCTTTTAAATATTCACATATGTCTCATGTCTTTCCTTGTTCAGACTGGAAACAGTTGTCCTTGCTCTTGATGAAAGAGTCTGGGAATTGGAGAAATTATTATGAGAGTTGTTTAATAATGAAAAGGGAAACAGTCAATTAATAACTGATAAAAATAAACCATAGAAAGGATGATGGATGTTGCTGTCTCTGAGTTCTTTGTCTCAGCGCCTTGGTGTGTTCACTAATGCTTCTCATGTTTGAGATTTTCTCTGTAGAAAAAAAAAAGAGATAAGGCAAATCAGACTTAAAGACTGAAAGTTCCACGGGTGTGGTGGCGCATGCCTTTAGTCCCAGCAGCACTCGGGAGGCAGAGGCAGGCAGATCTCTGTGAGTTCGAGGCCGGCCTGGTCTACAGAGTGAGCTCCAGGCCAGCTGGGATTAAAAGGGAGACCCTGTCTCAAAAAGACCAAAAAAAAAAAAAAAAAAGACTGAAAGTTCAAGGTAGAGCTTCCAGATAAAAAATCCTGTTAGATCTGAGTTTAGTTGAATCTTGCCCTTGCCATCAGAGTGTTGAGATTCTCTAAGGAGAAATACAAAATCACAAATGATATTTATGAATTTAAGTTGACCTTAAGAATTTAGATTCCTGATTTTAGAACAGGAAAGAAAATCTAGGCTTGTGTTGACAGAGACCCTTCTCCTTTTAGTGGCAATCAACTGACACTGGTCACTGAAGCTCACCTGTACTAGTGACACATAGGCCACCTGTGTCACTTTCAACACTGCTTTGAACAATAATTGTAATCTGTGAGGACAAGCGATTTCATAAACTGATTATTAAGGCTAGCGAGACAGCTCAGCGGGTAAAGGCACCTGCTGCCAAGCCTGACCAAGGTTGAGCCCCAGCACCCAGTGGTGGGAGGGAGCCAAGCTCTGTGCGTTGACCTCTGACCACCACACCAGGGCAGGGTTAGCTCCTATTCCATTTTTTGCACAAATCTCACACCAGAGGTGACTGACCTCATTTGCACAGCAGTATATGTTGAGCAACAGGCTGAATAACTCTGTGATTATTTGTCTTTATGGAAGATTTGTGAACTCAAATAAGAGCTGCTGGGAGAAGCCCATTGCTGAGCCCTAATCCACATCTACAGACATTACAGGTTACAAGTTGACTTTGTTTTTTCAAAGCCAATTTTTTACTAAAGTTTTGTGTATTCCATATAACATTTCTTAATCAAATTTAGACCCATTTCCCCTTCCTTGTCCCCCACTGCACCAGAGCTCATGCATTCTGTGAAACATGTCCTTCATCTTTTTTTCAGTCTTTTTAAAAATTGTCAATGCATGGGGCTGGAGAGATGGCCTAGTGGTTGAGTGCCAACTGCTCTTGCAGAGGACCCGGGTTCGATCCCCAGCACCCACATGGCGGCTGAGAACCGGCTGTAACTCCAATTCCAGGAGAACTCCACTTCCAGGGGAATCGACACCCTCTTTTGACCTCCGTGGCATTGCACGACACGGGTACACAAACCTACATGCAGACAGTACATTCATACACATAAAAAATAATAAATAAGTTGTCAATCCATGAAGGGAAACAACCTGAACAGACTAGAGTCCAAAATGACAACTCCAAAGAAAGTAGACTGTTTTCTTCTCACCCACTTGTGCCCCTTTCCCAAAGCTCAGGTAACAAATTGCAGAAGAGGAGGCATGGTAGAATGTAAGGGCTGCGGAGAGATAGGGGTGAATCATGAGACTACAGGAATATAGTCTGGACTCCTAATTGATCAACATGCCTGTGCATACAAGCTTCTCCAACTGGACTATGGGAACCTTGGGTTGTTCAAAATTTGGACATAGATACTTGCAAAATGCACCAATTACCTAATTGTATGGCATACTGAGTAACATCAATGTTATCTGCAAACACTGTGTATTATATTGTAGATCCCTTAAAATAAACAAATAAAATAATAAAAATAAAACAAAGTTAAAAAAATAAAATAAAAAATTTCAATGCAGAACTTTACTGTTTTGGGCAAAGTTTACTGTTGCAAAATATGCATGCCACACATTATACTGATTATGATTTTTATTAGTTTTCTTTTTTTTTTTTTTTTTTTTTTTTTGGTCTTTTCGAGACAGGGTCTCCTCTTAGCCCCAGCTGTCCTGGGGACTCACTCTGTAGACCAGGCTGGCCTTGAACTACAAAAGATCTGCCTGCCTCTGCCTCCCGAGGGCTAGGATTAAAGGCGTGTGCCACCACGCCCAGCTAATGTCATAGGTTTTAGCAACCTCATCTTAAGATTTCTTTTTTAGGCTGAAAGATGTCATGTTTTCCTTAAGGAAGTGTTTAAAGTTTCCTCATTGGCAAGCCCAAACAACCATTAATCCTGCCTTTGTGCTGCACACTGGGGTATTCTCTTCCCATGGTCACCCAGGTGAGGTCCAGTAAGCACTGTGTCCTGTCTTGATCCTCCTGTACTGGCCTCCATGATAAGCCTGGGTAGTCCAACAATGGCAGTCTATACTCTGAAGAGGCTGGAACCCCAGTCTACAAGCTGGATGTCTTAGCAGTCCCCATCCAGTGCAAAGCAAAGTGAGATTTTGGTAATAAGGGGTCTGTGAACAGAGAAATGGGCATATTGCTTGAATGGTATTTGAGGCTAACGGTGTTTCTTTGCCCTTTCTCTGAATTTTAGTGGTTGGCCAGTGAAGGGGTGGGAGGCAAATAGAGGAGATGGGGGGGGGATGAGCCAGTGAAGGTTAGAAATTGCTAAGAAGCTGAGCTCAGTGGTAGCAGCAGAGGAAGTGTCAGATAAGGCACACCCAGTTACCAATCCTCCCCCTTCCAGATCCAGGTGGAAATGACCTTTGGCAAACTACATACAAACGCTTCCCAGACTGGGGGCTTGGCCAGAAACCTGCAAGTACAGAAAAAGACAGGCTGGGGGGCTGGAGAGATGGCCTAGCGGTTAAGAGCGCCGACCCCTCTTACAGAGGACCCGGGTTCGATCCCCAGCACCCACATGGCGGCCGAGAACCGTCTGAAACTCCAATTCCAGGAGAACTCCAGTTCCAGGGGAATCCGACACCCTCTTCTGACCTCCGCGGCATTGCACGATACCGGTGCACAAACCCGCATGCAGACACTACATT
This sequence comes from Rhizomys pruinosus, assembly GCA_009823505.1. Classification (NCBI taxonomy): domain Eukaryota; kingdom Metazoa; phylum Chordata; class Mammalia; order Rodentia; family Spalacidae; genus Rhizomys; species Rhizomys pruinosus. The sequence continues at coordinate 34,747 of VZQC01007135.1, forward strand.
CGTACACATACAGAAATAAATAAAATTAAAAAAAAAAAAAAAAGAAAAAGACAGGCTGAGGCCTGGATACTGTGATAAATGTGACATCGTTGGTCTTGCTGAGGGGTTCCAACACGATGCTCCATTTGAGGACAGTGTGTGTTTCTTCTTTCAGGAACAACGAATGATGTTGAATTTCATTTTCAGATTCAGTTCTGAACAGCTAAAGCGACCTCCCACTTCCCATCCTGTTTTTCATAGTTTGATACCAATCTAATCTACACATGTGTTTAAAACAGGAAAGAAAATTAAGGCTTGTATTTACAGAGACCTTTTGCCTTTTAGAAGCAATCGACTGATAGCATTCATTGAAGCTGACCTGTACTAGTACACGGAGGCCACGTCAGAGCAGTCATGTCGCTTTCAACACTGCTTCAAACAATAATTATAATCTGTGAGGACAAGTGATTTAATGAAAAATATATCAGATTCACCAAATCAGTTTCATATCCCATTAGTTTATTTACAAATGCAACTATGGGGGGGGGTCTTGCCAAGGCAAGGGAAAATCTCCTATAAAAGCTGGAAATACTTTTTACCATCTACAGATGAGTTCCAGAGATACTGGAATCATTCTTTTTGTGAAGACTGCCAGAAAATCTTGCTGTGCATTCCCTCTGCCTGTGATTACATCACACCTACACGAGGCATCATGCTCAGAAACAACAGATAGATTTGCTCTGTTGGAGCTCTACTGCTTGGCTTCAAAGAGCTTTTTATTGATTTATTTGTTTATTTATTTTGCCTCTCTTGGCTGTGAGCGGCTGCAACACATGGTAAATCTTTAACTTCAAGTGTCCTTCTGTGGTGACCAACTAAAATATTAACAAAATAAATGTTTTATGGGAAAATGTTGGCAGGGACCCCAACAGAAACAGGTGGTATTGGGTTATTTCAATATAATGTAATGATACAGCCAGGTTTCCATCTGGACAGCATGTGGTTGAGCCTGCTCGGAGAGTATCAGAGCACATGAGTGTGCACCAGGGAAACCAGGGGATGCAAGTGTGCAGCTAGATGGCTACTTTACAAAATAATAGTCTGGGTTTGGGTTCCTCTGGGTTAAATATTTTGACTGTCAAAATCTGAATTTCTCCATAAAATATTAAAGGCAAAGCAAACCTCTGACATGCAATACTGAGCAGTGTAATTACAAGGCAGTTCCTGGAAACCAAAGAGAATGTGCATAAAATGAAGCGTTTATTATAAAAGAGCTCATTACCCTTGGAAGTGAAGACATGTTTTAGAGGAAGACTTATAACAGAACAGCTTTTCTATCAAGGCTTGCTATACTGTGAAAAGATTCAGCCTTGTCGATAAGAGTATAATTAGAAAATAAAAGAATAGAATCAGTCGACTGCTAAAGGCATGACCATAATCCAAAACTAAAGACTTGAACCCTTAATTTACCACCAGGGAAGTGTCTTTCTCTCTGTTCCATAAAATTCCTGCTTTGGGCACTTTGAAACACATGGAATTGGGAACACTTGGAACATTTGGTTTTGTACTCAGCTTTTCTCACTGTACATTCATGCTAAGCCAGATAATAAACTCTTGGCTCAGCAACTCTCTATATGTATCCCAGTGAGGGGCATCAAATTACTGCGATGTGCAGAGGCAGATCTTCTGCTGAGGGAGAGATGCTTCCCTCCCTGACTGGCTCACCTCTAGCTAGAGGAGAAAGACTGGAATATGCACAGGGGGAGTAAGCAATTTGGAAGTGGCTTGCAATCTCCTGTTGACTAGCAAATCAAGGAAGTCATGGGCACCATCTGCCAAAATGAAGGAGCCACTTGGGCCCCAGGGTACTTGGCTAGGAAGGCTTGGCTTCTAGAGGATTCTTTGCAGCCACTAATGCAGCAGATAGGGATATTCTAGAGGATTCTTTGCAGCCACTAATGCAGCAGACAGGGATATTCAGAAAACAAAGACTTGTATATGAATCTAAAGGTTAATGTGTAAAAATGATAGGGCAGTAGTGGCCCAAGAAGAAGATATAAAGAGGTCAACATGCTTAGTTGTTGTACAGCACGGTACCAGGGGGCATGTGTTCTCGGTCCTGCTTGTTACACAGAGTGGGCTGCCTTATAGTACTTACTTTTCTAAATTAGAAGAGATACTGTGATGAAAGGGCTGGAAATTTCAGAGTCTGATTCTTGTGGGGCTGGACTGAGGCCAAGGAGAGCACTTGCCATGGAGGACAGGCGAGTCATAGCGGAGGACTCTGGGTTATAGAGGTGAGTCTCTCCATCCTGAGTATGTCTGTATGGAAGAGCGGCCATGTTTCCATTCTTCTTTCACAACATGTTGGGAGTAACTATCATATGAGTTGTAAGACTTGGCTCTTGTGGGGTTATAAGAGGTGGTCACATACACAGCCTTCTGTGTTGAGAAGTTTGCAATCTAATGAAAGGGAACAGACACTAGAGAATGATTAGAATTTATGTTACCCCAAAAAAGAGACTGCTTCATTTCAACCCCATTATATCTTGTTCATAGTAGATACTAAAGTAAATACTGAACTGAAGGGACTGGAGGAGAGGTTTCATAGTATCTGACTGGGTTGGAAGTTATGCCTAACCCCAAATTCCAAGTTCTTTCTGTACTATTTATAGCAAGCTCCCTCCTACCTAGTGCTAAAGAAGTAGTAGAATGACTTGTGAGAGAGGTGAAGCACTTCACAACAGAGACCCGATTTTTGCCTCAGAAGTGACCACTTGGCTATTTAGCCAGATAGTTATTTTTAGTTTTCTATAAATCGCCTGGGTTTGGGACACAACTGAATTAGTTATATAACCATTGAAAACAATGAGTATGTTGCTCAGAAGTCTCTTTTTACCTCGCCTTTTTCCATGAATTAAAAACTTTCCAGGCCTATGATAGTCGTTTTGTGTTGCTACTATAGAGTAACACAGTTTGGGTAATTTATAAAGAAGTTCACTTAGCTTATGATTCTTGAAGTTAGGAAATCCAGGGATGTGGCAATGGCCTTTGATGAAGCCTTTGTGCTACATCATACCTTGGTGCAAGGCAGAAAGGGAGGTGAATGCAAATACAGAAGTGCACAGAGCCAACCAGTTGCACAACAGCCTGCTCTCTCAATGGCTGACACGCTCCTGTGAGAACACATTAATCCATTTGTGCGTGCTCTGTGTCAGGACCCCATTATCTTCCCATTAGACCCCACCTCCTGACAACGTCGCATGGAGGACTATCCTCCCAGCACAGGAGTCTGAGTGACAAATTTAAATCTTCTCAACCTGGTAGTATCACATTAATATTTCTTCCTTATGGAAAAAGAAATACCTTCAGCCAGGGAGTAGTCTTTATGAATTAGGGAGGAGGCTCGAGCAAAGCCTATTTACTCAGGCAGGGAGAACAATGGTGTGGGTTGTGGATTTTGTTTTCTTCTTCTTTTTTATGTGTTTGAATGTACTGTCTATGTGTAGGTTGGTGCACCCGATTCATGCAAAGCTATGGAGGTCAGAAGAGGGTGTTGGATTCCCCTGAAACTGGAGTTAAAGACGGTTCTTAGCTGCCATGTGGGTCCAGGGAATCAAACCCACGTCCTCTGCAAGAGCAGTTGGTGCTCTTAACTGCTAAGCCATCTCTCTAGACCCATGGACTTCTTTTTGTGTGTGTGTGTGGTGGCTCATATTTGAATGGTGACTGGTGAGAGGAAAATGGGGAACTGTGTGGAGAAATGTTATGGCTCTGAGTCGGTTCAGATATCTCTAATCTGCCCAGGGCAGCTATGAATGTGGCCTAACACAAATTATGAGGACATTTTGCAAATTTCTTATAACTCAATTGTGCATTTCTTGAATGTGAACTTTGCAGATGATAACGTTACGTTACCACATAAATAAAATAGAAGCATATGCTTTGGGTTTTGTATGCATGCATGGCTTCAATTTATGGGGATGTGTGGCTTCCACTGTGTTTCCTTACAAAGGCAGATAGTCAGATTAGCACCATCAGATGTCACATCTACTCATGGTGTCTTGACAAGTGATTATTAATAGTGGTTTAACCTACTATTAAAAGCAATAGAAGTTTAATTCTATTTAGAAAACAGGTGAGTCTTCTTATTTGATGGTTGAGGTACATCCACACGTGAGTTATGACTCATGTACATAAGATATGGAGGGGCCCAAACCTTGGCTTCTATTTTTCCTGTTAATTTTCTTTTTTTATTTAATTTTTAATTTATATATATATATATTTTTTTTAAATCAAATCTAGACCCATGTCCCCCCATCCCCCCACCCCACCAGAGCTCATGCATTCTGCCAAACATGCTTTTCATCTCTTTCTCAGTCTTTCTCAATATTCTCCATGTGGAAGTTGACTGTTTTGAGCAGAAGTTCACTATTTCAGTCAGTTCTTTGATGCAGTCCTATCTGCTGTTGTTGTTGTTGTTTCCAATATGCATCACTCCCAACTGCTTTGGACAAAAGCTCAAGGGGCCATGCACAAGAAATACTTACAACTAGGTAATTGGCACTAACATCCACAGATGAGGGATACCATTCATCGTTTGTTTTTCTGGGACTGTGTTACTTCACTCAGCATGATGTCCTCTAGCTCCAGCCATTTTCCTGCAAAACTCATGATGTCGTCTTTCCTTACTGCTGCATAGAACTCCATTGTGTAGATGTACCACATTTTCTCTATCCACTCATCAGTTGAGGGGCATTTGGGTTGGTTCCAGCTCCTTGCTATTGTGAAGAGAGCTGAAATAAACATGGCCGTGCATGTAAGTTAATTACATAAAAATAAATATGGACTCTTAGCTATTATTATTTTTTTAATTGAAGCACAGTTTCTTTTACATTTCCAAAAAAAAAGTTATGAAGAAAGATTGTTCAACCAAAAGTGTTTGGATGGCCACTTCTGTGTTGAGGTAAACAGTGAACCATGTCACTTCATTTTAAGGGAATGATTTATGCATGTTTTAAATACTACGATTTGAAAATGGAATTATATAGATGTTGTGGGGGTCAAGGATTGCATCATAAAATAGCAGAACTGAAAAAGTTCTCTTCCTAACAGATTTAATTTTTAAGATTTTATTTATTTATTTATTTATATTTGTGTGTGTGTGTGTGTACACACATATGGATGTGCAAGAGCCTACAGAGGCCACAAGAGAGCATCTGGATCCCCTGGACCTCAGAGTGACAGGCTGTTACAGAATCCAAATCTGGGTCTTTTGCAGGAATATCCTGCTTAACCATGTCTCCTGCTCCAACCAATTTTGTTTTTAAAGTTACTACTTGGATGGATTTGATTGTAAAACCTAGTGGTGTAGTAGCATATTTAATAGCAGCAGAAAACAAACAAAGAAAATGCCAAAATGACTTACTGATGGTTTTTTAAGTTAAAAATTTTTATTGATTTATTTTTATTTTTTGTGTATGAGTGTTTGGCACACACCCTTGCATGCACTGCCCAGAGAGGCCAGAAGAGGATGTTGGATCTCTTGGAACTGGAGTTATGGATGGTCGTTAGCTGCAATACAGGTGCTGGGAACCGAACCTGGGTCCTCAGTTCTCTGAATCATTGTGGCATTTCTCCAGCTCCTGATGGCGGGTTATTTTATTTTAATTTATTTTATATTTAAAGTTATTTATATTTATTTTAGGTGTATGAATGTTTTGCCTGCATATATGTAAGTGCACTCCATGTCATGCAAAACTTACAGAGGCCAGAAGAGGGTTCTGGATCCCTTGAAACTGGAACTACAGACAATTGTTGCCACCATGCTGGGCATCAAACGCAGGTTGTCTGGAAGAGCAGCAGGTGCTCTTAACCTCCGAGCCGTCTATCTAGCTCTATGGTGGGTTTTTAAAAACAAGCAATGGAGAGTGTGGCAGACATAATTTGCCCTGGAAAAAAAGTGGGATTTTTCTAGAATTATTTGCCTCACCAGAGTGTAGCCACTGAAGAAACTGGAGAGCCAGCTGAAGGGAGTTTGGAGAGCAGAGCATTGACTTTGAGTTGATTGCTTTGGTGGCGGGTGAGAGCAATACTGTCCTGGCTGAACTTGTCTTTATGAGAGGTGCTGCCGATGGGGAGGATGCTATTGAAGAAATGGCTTCTTTAATTCCATTAAAAGATAATTGAATAAAGAGCAGTGTAATATATGTTAAAGCGTGTTTCTTTCTCTATTGTCAACATATCTGGTTTGGTTACTGATGAGTCCCTGGTGACAAGTAAAAGAGAGAAACACAAAATTAATAGCAGAAGATGCAATTTATGCCCCAAATTAACATATAATGCAGTGCCATTGTATAGTTCAGCAGAACATTTATATATGAAAGTGTCGAAAATGGATAATCATGTAAATAATCATCAAGAGTATGAATTTCTTAAGGGCCAAGGGATTATATCATCTTCAGTTACAGGAACTCCTTAAAAGTATTGGTGCTAATTTTGACACCATCATTTAAATAAGATGGCTAAATTGAGATCAAATGTTGAAAAGACTTTATAATTTGTGACATATTATCAGGTAATTTATGGTATAAAAACAAAACAAAATTCATGACAGAAGCTGACGATGACACCTGGCCTACAGACTTAGCATTTTCAGTGGTCCCCATAGTGAAAATCTGTATATATTTTTCAAAGATAATGATTATGAAAGTACAAAATATGACTGATAAAAATAGTTTGGTTTCAACGTCAAGCCAATTCCTGAAATCTCAACATCAAGAAACAATTGAAGGGGCTCAGTTGTTCAGAACACTGGCTGCTCAGTTCCCAGACCTCACATGGTGGCTAACAACCATCCATAACTCAAGTTCCAAGGGATCCAACACCCTCTTCTGGCCTCCACAGGCATTGCATCATCATAGGTGTACTTAAATAAGTATATAATAAACATAATACAGAAATAATGGAGGCTCTGGAAACACGTGCCAGGCAAAGTTTACCTATTCAAGAGCCCCCAAAGAGCTATTTAAGCTAGTTTTTCAACTTCCAGCCTCCATAGGTAATCTATTACCCCAAGATTTGTCTAAATATACATCTAAAACCATAAGATTTACCAAGTTTAAAAACATTTAGTGGATTTAACTTCTCTTTTAAATGAGTTAAACATGATTTTCAAAATTGAAATTGTGGCAAGCTCAAATTGAGGCAAACATTTTTATGTGTTTTGACATGTTGGCCAAACTAAGTCATATGAACAGAGACAAATATAGACTTGGGTTTTGATTTGATATGAGAATTCTAAAACATATTTCAATATTTGTGGAAATAATATTTTGGTATATATGTGACTCCACTTCAGTTGACACAAATATGTTAGCTGCCTGTTTACAAGCAGAATGCACAGGGCTGCAATCTGAAATTCAACTTTAAAAACTTGATCATGTTTATTTAATAGACTTTCATAGTCTTCTTCTTCCAAAAACAACATCCCTCAGTTCACAGTAATACTTTACAAAGTTCTCCACTTCCTGCCAGCATCTAGCTTCAAGAAAGATGGGCACGGAGAGTGAACTTAGAACCCAAGTGCTTGGCAAGCCCCTGACAGATCCCCGAGAGCTGCAGCTTCTTCCATGAAACAGACACTGATGCGTTCATTTCTCAAATACTATCTCAAATTCTCACTACTTTTACATTATCCTTTTCAGTTATAGTAAAATTAAAAATCAATTAAGTTTTATCCACTTGATTACATATTAATAGTATAAGTGATCACAAACTTGAGACCTGCTCAGTGATCTTAAAAGACTTCAAACAGGTGACCACACACTTGGAATCATGTTTTGAGGACTTTTTTTTTTTTTAGTTTTTGCTTATCCGTGGTGACAGAGACCACAAAAATTATCCCAGATGTTTTCCTTTTATTTCTTCTTTTTATTCTCATCAACTTCTGATAGTTTGTATGTGTCCTACTGTGTATCCTAAGATGTCTTCTTTTTCCAGTGTGGTCCAGAGAAGCCAAAGGATTGGACGAACTATGCACATGGTCTGGTTGAGATTTCAGGGAGATCATCTAAACAGTTCCTTATTAAGTTTACTCCAAATCATATTCATGAACCTGTGCATAAGAAAACTTAAGCTCACATGGGCCAATAATCAGCCTGAGGTCAGGAAGGTTTGAAAGCTGGGCCAAATGAGGTCTGCCTAACCCCATATCCTCTAAGGCTCTTACCTTATGCCCAAGTTATAGCTGCAGCAGTGCTGTGTCAACAAGAAGATTGTCAATTCCTGTCATATCAGTAGCTAAGGCTTTTGGTTGGCCATTTAAGAAGGGTTAGAGTCTCCTCTCCTCCCGTGACAAAATTAATTTCATATAGATTGAACAACATATAGGTTAATAACCAAAGCAAACACAAACCAATCAATGTAGTGGGAGAACATGTTAGTGAAGGCAAGAAAAGATAGCTTGAGGCTGAGAAGAGCGTTATAAAAAATATGACTGGAGCTGGAGAGATTGTTCAGCAGTTAGAGCACTGGCTGCTTTGCAGAGGCCCCGGGTTCTGGTCCCAGCACCCAGGTGGTGGCTGACTACTGTCAGTAACTACAGTTTTAGCAGCTCTAAAACCCTCTTGTGACCTCCATGGGCAATGCATGTCACAAGTGCATTTACACACATGCAGGTAACACACTCATACATATAAAATAAAAATAATAAAATAGTTTAAAAAAGAATATAAATATGAGGGAAGGATATATTTGTTTGCAAAATACCTCTAAGATTTGTCAAAACCACAAGCAGAGTTAAAAGATAAGCTATCATGAAAGTCATATATATATATATATATATAAATTTTTATGTCAATTAAAAATGTGTGCTTTGTTCTTACAAATCAGAGAAACAAAAGTCTAATAGGAAAATGGATGCAAGCCACGAAAACACAAAAAAGATAAATGAGCAAATAAATAAATGAAAACAGGTCAAACTTCAGCAGCCATAAAGTAAATTTAATTCATATCTTTTTCAGATTTCTTTTTATTTATATATGTTTCTGAGCCTGCATGAATTTATGTGTACCAGATACATGCCAGGTCAGAAGAGAGTGTTGGATCCTCTAGGACTGGAGTTACAGGTGGTTGTGAGGTACCATATGGGTTCTGGGAATAGAACCTTGGCCCCTGTAAAAACAGCCAGTGCTCATTACTACTGAGCCATCTCTCCAGACCCCTTTTTTTGTCTTATAAATTGGCAGAAAGGAAAAATGATGCTAAAGTTGGTCAGGGCACAGGGAAACTGAACATACCCTGCATATTTCCAGAGATTTCTGGGAGATGTTATTGATAGGACTTATCTGTACGGTAATTTGTCAACATGTGTAGGTATTTTAAATTTGTAAATTAATTATTTGTTCCAGAAAATGTTAACATGAACAATAGCCTACTTTTGTGGATAGGCACTGAATCAGTGACTCCAATGGCAAATGATTAAAAATAAACTAAATACCTTATAATCAAAGATTGGCTAAATTATACACATTTGATGGAATATTATTCAATCATTCCAAATAATGTTGTAGAGGAATATTTAATGACAAAGAAAAATGCTCATTATAGATTCCTTAGTAAAAAAGGAGCTAAAGAGAACTATTCTTTTCTAAAATGTATATGTTTTTAAAAATGATAGGAAAAAGACTCTGAAATGTCAACAGAGGGTGGGACTGAGCTTCACAACAAGGGCATTGTAAGTTTTTCCCTTTCTTTGTTTTCCTTTAATTTACAAGTAATAATAATTATGCACATATTTTGTAAGCATGTAATCAGACTATATAAAGTAGACCACTTTTTGTGTGTGCTGTATGTGCATTCATGTGTGTGTGGGGGGGTGCATATGCCATGGGCACCCATGGGGGGGCGGATGCAGATGTTGGTTGTCCTGTTCTGTCACCCTCCATCTTCTTCCCCTTGGGACAGGGTCTCTCATAGAGCTGGAACAGCCAGCACTCCCCAGTGACCCCCGTCTCCGCTCCGGGCTGCCGGCTGGGTACAAACTCAGGTCTTTGTGCTTGTATAGCAAACACTCTTCTTCCTTTCACTCTCACTGTACTGAGCCATCTCCCTAGCTCCTGCCTCCTTTTAGGTAGCATATCAGGACATGTTACATTTATTTGAGATGAAGAGGGCTACTGAACAAATGCAAGAAAAACACAGCATCTAAAACAACTCCTTTCACATCTGATTATATTAGTACATTGAGTTTACTATTACATTTCTGAGAAATCTGGTGTTTTATAAGGAACACAAAGATAAATATAGGGAAATGCTGCTTTGAGATTTCCAAGTAAAGGCCATTAATTTTCTGAATTTGAAGAACTGGATGTTGGGCCTGGCAGTATATACATGTAATTCTAGAAATAAGGAGGTAGATATGGGAGGATGGAAAGTTGAAGGCTGGTCTGGCACACAGAGCAAGATGAGGCTTCAAAAACAAAACAAAACACCACAGGAACCTAGTAAATTTAAAAGTGTGAATCTACCCTGAAAATGAATGGAACCCCAGAAACAGAGGCTAATTCATTTTAAGTACATAGTTAGTTTTATAATCAAGTTTAAGGGGCTGGAGAGATAGCTCAGTGGTCAAGGCATTGGGGACACTTGCAGAGGCCCAGCTCTGGCATGGAGACTAACAGCCACCTGTAAGTCCAGGTCAAGGGGATTCAATGGCCTCTTCTGACCTCTGTGGGCACTGCACCACACAGGTGCACTTATCCACATGCAGGCAATACACTCATACACATAAAATAAAAATAATAAAAGCATATGTATTAGTCAGTTTTCTGTTGCTGTGTAAAACCACCATGACAAAGGGAACTTATAAAAGGAAGAGTTTATTGACCACTGAAGGGAATTAGAGTCAATTGTGGTGGGGAGGCATGGTGGCAGGAGCTAGAGCAGAAAGCCAAGGTTCACATCTTCAAGTGGGCACAGGAAGCAGAGAGAGTGACTAGAGACCGGCAAGGCTTGATGAACTCTCTAAGTTGCCCCCAGTGAAGCACTTCCTCCAGCATGGCCACACCTTCTAAGATCTCCCCAAACAGCACCACCAACTGGGAACAAAGTGTCTGAATACTTGAAGCCTTCTCATTCAAACCACCTGGCATATGTAAAAACATCAAGTTTAAGAAAGGAAAGCAGAGAGAAATATGCAGGACAGTTCATGGCAGAATGCATGATCTCGGTTGGGGTGGGGGTGGGGGGAAGGGAGAGGGAAATATGCCTGAACTGAATTGGAAAATGATGTATGAAATGCACAAAGCATCAATAAAAAAAATGTTAAAAAAAAGAAAGGAAAGCAGATTTTCAACTATGTTACCAGCTAGTTTTGTGGTATTTCTGGAGTTTCACTCTGTTAGGAGAGCTGGACTATCTCAGAGGCACTGGTTTTTCTATCCCCAACTGGAAATCAGTACCTGAAAATATTCAGGTTCAAAATCCAGGAATTTTGCAAGCAAGTAAAATGGGATTTCATAGATGACCCAGCACAGAAGGACTTGAAGACAGATTTGTTTTACTGGAATCCTAACAATTGCACTACAAAATATAAAATAGGACTTTATCTGTAATTTAAATTTTGTGACTTGAAGACAGATTTGTTTTACTGGAATCCTAACAATTGCACTACAAAATATAAAATAGGACTTTATCTGTAATTTAAATTTTTAAAGGTGCAAAGAAACAGAATTAGAGGATTAGCCTTCTTACCAGTAAAACTGTCAAGTAGATCCCTTGAAATAAAGGGTCATTCAGTGGCCACTTTTCCTAGAGAAGTATTAAATTCCAGTAAATCTGCAAAGAGGGTGTCCGGCCACAGAGTGAACCTAACACCTACCAAATGCGGGGAGGGAGTGGAAATGGCTGGCAGCTCCCGAGAAGGGGACCAGAGAGTCACTGTGCACCTCGCTCCCCCTGTGCATTTCCCAGCCTGGGGTAGCTCTGGCCCCAGATCTGAGGCCAACAGGCACAGTTGTCTAATTCTTCCCTGATCTCTGATCTGCTTAGCCTAGAATATGCCCAGTTGTTTTTTTTTTTTTTTCCCGTGGATAGTTATTAAAGGAAACAGTGCAAAGAAATGAAACACCAGCTCATAGGCCTGAAACAAAGCATGGGAGAAAGCCTGCCTGCTCAGCGGCGTTGGCACGGGCAGGAAGTCTACATGCTAGGCCTGCTTGGCAACGTTGGCCCTGGCGCTTGGGAAGTCTGCAAGCTAGAAGAAGAAGAATGTTTTTCTTCAGACATTGAGCAGGAAAATTTGCCAGTGGCATTTAGATGAAGGGTAAGTAATCTAATCCAAACCTTAACATGAGGAATTTAGGACAGAGCAGCGTTGTTCGAAGGCCACTGCAAGCCCCGTATGTGGTGGTAACGGTTCGGACTCCATCAGCTGCCTTCTGTTCCGGGGCGGCTTCCAGCCCCATTGCTCTTACCAGCTGTTCTTCTCTTTACAAAAAATTCTTCCTTGAGAGGTGAGACATCTTTGGGGGGAAATCACTTTTTTTTTTGGTCTTTTTGAGACAGAGTCTCCTTATAGCCCCAGCTGTCCTGGAACTCACTATGTAGGCCAGGCTGGCCTCCAACTCACAGAGATCCACCTGCCTCTGCCTACCGAGTGCTGGAATTAAAGGTGAGCACCACCACACCCAGCAGAAATCCCTTTTTTTTAAGCAGATACTCATTACGGATCTGTTCTTCAGTCTGCAATCTTTGGTGTGTGTCTCCCTACCCCACCAAATCTGGTTAGGGGAAGGACCTGAGAGTTTGCTGTGAGGTTAGGAGAGCCTCAGAGAAACCTCGAAGATGAGGTCTGAGTTTGCAAGCCAGGTTGGAGCAAGAGGAGACACTCAATTTAGGGCTTCTTTAATAAGGGATATTGTTAAAATGCTGTGTGACTTTGCAAGTCCGGATGAAGCAGAAGACTCGCTTGCCAACAAAGACCAGAGGTGCGCTTAGAGCAGCAAGGCCCTGGCCCTGGAGAGCATGCCATTGCCAGTGGGTCTTTCCAGCCTTGATACAGTAGGAGACAGGGGACTTTGAGAATTAAGATGGAGTACAGTTATTGGGGATGTAATACTCTAGTGAAAACACCCATCCCCTGCTGTATCCTAGTTCAGTGCTCTAAACCAATTGTTCCTTTTAAATAAATCCAGTGGTTAACTAACTTGCTAAACGCCTGAGGGATCTCAGGGGGAGGCAGAGGTTTTATGCATCAGTTCATTGGCTGAAGCAACAACCAATTTCAAGGTAATTATTGCTATTATAAACTATGATCAAATTTTAAAACATACTTTTAGGTTTTGAACCAAAAGTAGCTATACTGAGAAGTAAATGTATCGCGAGGTTACAATATCTGATCTCTGCATCAAACAAAATACGGAACACAAGGTTCTAATCATATCTCCAATGGACCCCTGGCCAGGGAGCTGTGAGTGCCCATAATTTTTAGTTTCAACTTTTCATACATAATCTCTCTGACTGGACGGTCATAAGAAGAAGGAGTAAAGCTATTTGTTTCACTTACATAAAGAAATACATCAGTACTTAATTATATGAGGTTTATTAACAGTGCTGGCAATCTGACCATGTGCCATGACTTCATCTTTTTTACATCAAGAAAAAAATATAAGAATATACTGATTGCAGAATGCATGATCTCGGTTGGGGTGGGGGTGGGGGAGAAGGGAAAGGGAAATATGCCTGAACTGAATTGGAAAATGATGTATGAAATGCACAAAGCATCAATAAAAAAATGTTAAAAAAAAAGAATATACTGATTGCTTCTATGATGCTTTTTCCAACTCCAGAGGGGCACTTAGGGGTTAAGAGGCCCAGACATTTGCTGCTCTGAGAAACCTGTAAGGGTTTAGGATCCATGCAAAGGTGCCAATGCACAATGGCCATTGAGTAGAAGGAGAGAAACTTCACAGATCCTAACCAACTACTTCTTGTCATAAGAATAAGGACATCAAGTCTCTGTCCTTCCTACACTGACATACAACAGCAGAAGAAAGGATGCAGATTTATTTCAAAAACATGCTTGAGAAAGTGAGCTTTTGGCTCTAATTGCACTAGTTGAAAAAAATTGTGTATCGATGCAGGATCATATGAGGAGTGGAAATGAGGGTGGGTAACACCTGGCCCATATGCAGTAGAAGTCAAAGGCAGGAATTCAGTGCTAAGAATAACTCGGAGAACTATGTTTTAACATTTTTGCATTTTGTTGTCTTTGGTAAACTGACGACACCAGCGACATTTCGAACATTGCTTTTATTTTGCTCTTTCCTCTTTCCAATATTCAGAGCCAACTTCTAATCTGTCTCCCCATTTTTTATTGCTGTAAATCCCAAAACAAATCAGTAAACTTCCCTAAGATCCAACTGTTTTATAGATAACAAATCCTTCATCTAGGCGGCTGCACCATGCAGGCACTGGGAGGCTTTGAGTGTGCAACTAGGATGGGACCTGGGCCCAGGCGGGCTCCCCATCAGCAAATGCTTCCCACAGATCTGTGGAACTCTTGCTGTGAATGCTACTGACCTACATTCTCCTGTCTTCCCTACTGAAATAATCAGTTTCAGATGCTCAACTAAAAGATTTCCTGCAGCTCAGGATGAACAAGCAAATAGAAATTGTTGGGAGTGGTTTTGGGGATCTCTCTCTCTCTCTCTCTCTCTCTCTCTCTCTCTCTCTGTCTCCCTCTCTCTCTTCTTTTGGAGACAGTGTCTCCCTGTAGCCCCAGCTGGCATGGATTCCCTTTGGAGACCAGGCTGCCCGGAAGCTTCATTAATGCAGGTGTAGACAGCAGGCATCCTCTCTTTTCATTCTTCCTTCTTCCCTGCTATTCTTTCTTGGATATGGAAGTGATAATAACTAGCATTCCAACAGTCATAAAGCCACAAGGTGGCAGCCCTGGGGATGGAAGCCATGTGTTAAAAACAGAGGAAAAGAATATGGAAAGAATTTTGGACACTGATAATACTGTAGATATTCACAGTACCCTCAATTGCTTTTCTCTTGTCTTGTATTCCACGAGAGAGAAAAATATCCATAGCCAATATAAGCCATTGTTACTACTGATCTATGGTACTAAAAACTAAATATAATTTTCCTTTGCATTTCTATACACATCTCAAACAGACTATGTACCAAAGACCCTGAAAGAAGAACTTTCCACATCCATGCTTCAAATGCAGAGGACTAAGCTTTATCCAACACAGTAATTATTTTAAAATTATTACTTATTTACTTATTTTGTGTGTGTGCATTTGACACATGTGTGAGAGTCTGGGACTCAACCACTCTTTCCACTGTGGATTGTGGTGGGGAAGGGTTGAGCTCAGACCATCAGGCTTGTGTGGAAAAGTGCTGCTGCTCTATGAATGGGCCACACCTTCCTCAAGGGCTCTACGTAATAGGGCCCATGTTCAAAAGTAAATGAAGTCCCCCATCTTTTTTTTTTAAATTTTCATTCAGGAATTCACACATTCAGGGATTCACAGTTTAACAGTAAACTTGCATGAAGATAAAAAGAAATATAACTTTTCATTCCTAAATTACATAGTAAGTTGATGTATGTTTTGGGAATTTTTTTCTATGTAGGAGAGGAAAAGTGTTCAGAGAAGACAAAGACTTGGTCTCCCAGAAGATAGAACCTCTGCCTCTGCTTCTGCGTCATGAGGCAGACAGCAACCTGCGTCATGAGGCAGACAGAAACATCAAGCCGTAGACGGGCTGGGACTGCGCAGGATGTATGCTTTAATGTACTTTTTAAAAAGATTTATTCTTTCTCATAAATCTTAGAAATGTGGAAAGTAGAGACATAAACTTCAAGCTAAATCTATAGCAATATCAGTCAATGTGGTATTATCTTTACTAACAAATTACCCACCTTGACTTACATATAAGGATTTGGTGCTAGGATCGACAAATGAGGGACAATATAGGTCATTTGTTTTTCTGAGTCTGTTATGTCACTTAGCATAACAGCTTCTAGTTCCAGCCATTTACCTGCAAATTTCATGATGTTGAAATTACAAAAATTAGAGCAGAGATCAATGAAATAGAAACAAAACAATACGAAGAACCAATGAGTCCAAGAGATGGTTATTTGAAAGGATAAACAAGATAGACAGATCCTTAGCCCAGTTAACCAAAAGAAAGAGAAACTCCAAATCAACAAAATTAGAGATGAAAGGGGAAACATTACAACAGATAACAAAATGATCCAGAACATTATACAGGACTACTTTAAAAACCTACACTCTATTAAACTTGAAAACTTAAAAGAAATGGATGAATATATGAAATCACGAGACTGACCCAAGCTCAACCAAGAAGAGATCAACAGCTTAAACAGACCCATAATATATGAGGAAATTGAAAACAGCAATACAAAAACCTCCCAACTAAAACCACCCAGGCCCAGACAGATTTATGGCAGAATTCTATCAGACATTTAAAGAGGAACTACAACCAATATTACTTAAGTTATCCAGGAGTCCCCCATCTTTGAATGATTCCGCATTGAGGCAGACTAAAGGTCTTTACACTCTAGTAAAACAAAGTTCTTGAAAACACGAAGGCTGACTGGTTTGCATTTCCTCTAACCCTCTGGCCACTCTTCTCTGTAGATCTAACATGAGGTTCGGTCACTCTGAAATGAAGACATTGTTTTTGAGGCATTCACACATTGATTTATCTAGCAGAAGATACTTGGAGTTCTCAAGCTAGAACAGAGTACTTACTCTACATGGCCTTGCCCCTCTCTTGGCAGTAGGACACGGCTTCCAGATGGCTATTTCTGGCTCCTCTAACAAAGCTGCTGACATGGCTCAACTTGGGAAAATAGCCATTTGGAAGAGCAGACATCTATCCATTGGGAGAAATATCAATGAGCTCGTAAGCTTTTGTCTTCATATTAGGTTCTAGGCAACTAGAGTAAAATTCAACAAATTAAACAGAATCCAGATGTAAACAAAAATCGATCCCAATGCTCTGAATCCCAGAACTGGGGAGGCAAAGGCAGGCAGATCTCCGAAATAAGAATTTCTTTTTAGATAGGATTTTAATCCTGTTTGCAAAATAAAAAGAGATTTAATTCTTTGGTGTTCAATTTCAGAGATGTTAAAATATGAAAAATATGTGTCTTTTGAATCAATGACATGCCATATTATAACAAATGATCAAAATATCACAGAAATGTTTGCTTATGTAATTTAAAGTCTTTTAAAGTGTTTATTCAAAAGTCTCAAAGTATTTCACCCTATTCCTTCTTTACAGTATACAAATACCAGTATTTAATTTTCAATTTACTCTTAAGAGTAATTGCAGGATGTGGATAAAAGTAATTGAGTCAGGCACTGTTCACAGTCCAAGATCACAAAGTCAAGCCAGTGTTTCAGCTCAACTACTTCTGCTCCAAAGTATATTTGTGGTTTTTATTTATTTATTTTTGACAATGTCTCCCTAATTTCAGCCTGCCTGAAAGTCACTATGTGGATGGCCTCAGTCTCATAGACATATGCCTGCTCCTGAGGGTAGGATTAAGGGTGTTCACCAAAATGCCCCATTTTTTTGTTTTTTGTTTTTCCTTGGTTGGCTTGCTTTTGTGGCCCTGGAGATTGAACACAGAGCCTTATGCATGCAAGGCATGTGCTCTACCATTGAACTGTGTCTCCCAAACATTTTTTTCGCCCTTTTATTTTGAGATAAGATCTCATGACTTGTTCAGTCTGACCCTGAACTCAGACTATAGCCCAGCCGGCCTTGAACTTGCAATTCTTGTGTGTCATACTCTGGAATACTTGAGATTATAGAAGTATACCCCCAGATCCAGTTAAATTTATGTTATTAATTATGCAAAATAAATGTGATTAGGATGTGGAATTCTGACTTATATTGTTTGAGGCTTTCTACTCATCATTTGATCTTTAAAATTTATATTTTTATGTGTGTGTGTTGCCTGCATGTATGTAAGTGCACTTGCCCACAGAGGCCAGAAGAAGGCATCAAACCCTTTGGAACTTGGGTTATGGACTGTTGTTAGCTTCTGCTGGGGTCCTGGAAACCAACCTCAGGTCCTCTCCAAGAGCAGTTGGTGCTCTTAACCACTGAGCCAGCTCTCCAGTTAGCATGGGCTTTTAAATTTCTTTTTTAAAAATTTCCATTTATTTTATTTTATTATTTTTTTAATTTATTTTTTATTGTTATTAAACTTTTTCCATAGAGCATACATCATTTCTCAATCGAATCTAGAGTCATTTCTCTTTCCATGCCCCCCACCCCACCTGATTCCCTGCAGTCTACCATACATGTCTTGCATTTTTTTCTGAGTCTTTCCAGAGTTTTTTTTCCAGTTCTTTTGTTGCTGTTGTTCTCTCTTACTTGTATTGCATATATATATATATATATAATATATATAATATATCTTATTATATACATATATATATAATACACCACACAACACACACATATCACCTGAATTGGAGGATTTTATTTTATTTTTTCTAAAACTGACTTTGACTTGGAGAAGCTGATGAGTTTGGGCCTAAGGTGTGACTGGGAAGGGGTATGGACAGGAACGCTCTTTAGATTCCAGCTTCTTAAACTGTGGGTCATGACTGCTTAAGTGGAGTTTATGAAAAATTTGGCAAAAGTAAGAAGTTTCTGAAAGCACAAGGACCCAGTATAAATGAAAATCAATGATGAGTCCGAGGAGCTCGTGGCAGGATCCACACATGTTGCACCCCACACTGCACTACAACTTTCACACTGAAAACATGGTTGCTTTGCACCAAGTGAGTGTTCAACATGCAGTGCCAACAGATGCTGCCTGAAACACCACAGCTCAGTTCAAGACTATTTTATCATAGGAATTTTAGGGTTTTTGCTGCACCTACAATGTTTTCTCTTCCTATGGTTTAATTATGGGAAACAATGACTCAGTGTTGCCTTAGAATCATTCCTCAGCATCTAAGACTCAAATTAGTATTTCTCTGGATTGTGTTGTGTTACAAAGTTTCATTTTAACAACTGAGTTTCTGATGAGTTCATGCTAAATGAATTTTGTTCTTGGATTAGGACAGAATTTTTAAAATGGCTAAAACATATTTCTGTAATTTTGATTGATGTTTTTATGCAAAGCAGCATTATCAGATTTATCAGCATTGATGATTATGAAACAAATTATCAATCAGCTTTGAAATGTGTGAAGATGCTGTGCTTCCTGCAGCGTCAGCCAAGATTTCATTCTTCAAGCATCTCATTAGTGTGCAAACACTTTCATTTTTAATAAATGATAAGCATGTATATAGCAAATAATTATTTAAAAACAATTTATGATTTATGGGTTGATATCTATATTATATATCTGCATGGCCAGAATCATGAAAAATTTCTTGGGCAAAAGGAAATGAGTGGAAACAAATTTAGCCAAGCTTTAGACTGTGTGACTCAATCCCCAAAGCCTTGGCATATTTGAATTCTTTCAAACTTAGGCTGTAAAAATACACACACACACACACACACACACACACACACACACACACAAAAGCTGCTTTGAGGCTTGAAGAATATGTTCTTCAATTGAATGTTTTGGCTACCTTTTAGCATTTACTAAAGCAAGCATGAGTTAACTACACCAACTTGGGTTTCTCTTCTGTTGCTCTAAAGTTGGCTGATCCCAGGCAGCATGAATTCTGGGGAACAGAAAAGGACAGGACTTAGGAGCAAGAGACATGGGACTTTTCCTGGAGTTAAGCATGGAAGTTACCTTCATGTTCAGCCTGAGGGACTTTTCCTGTGGAGAATTTGCATTTATCCCGAAGCATCGACTAAACTAATCTTTTGAAGTCATTTTGGTCTATCAAGGACTGTGGTTTATGCACTTCTACTGAGTTTTGGGAAGCAAGGAACATTCCAAACACCCTGAAGTGGCACTTCCAGGTCAGCGTGATTGAAACCAGAATCAGGCAGCTGTCCTTATTGTGAGTGTTATAGACTGGATACTGTAAACACATCAGAACTTCTGGTTGGCCATTAAAGATTACAAATGAAGATTTAACACGGGGAATGTGTTGAATCTTAAGTAATGATTCCTAAGAACTGCTCCCCAGCCTTGGAAGCTAATTAAAGACTTTCAGACAGAAACACACTGAAGAATACATACAGCTACCAGGATCCTTGCTATTCCCAGCAATCCAGTGATTTCCTTCAGAGACGTCAAGGGTGCTTGGGTGTGTCCTCCACTCATGTACCTGGGAGTCAAGGCTCTGAAATGGCTGGGGATGCTGTGCTGACAGCCAGGCCTCCTTTGGTTTGCTTGGGGTTTCCTACATCCTCCTTCTCAGGATTATAAAAAAGGAAACTACTGGCTGTGTTTTGCACTGGCTCCTGTTCAGTGGCTCCCTCTAGAGGCCAGCACCTTCCAGGACACTCTTCTGCAGTGATTGAAGGCTTTCTCTGTGGACCAGTGTGGCACTCACTGACCATCTATGGCTGTTGAGCAGTTCAAATATGGCTAGTTTAGTTGTGAAATTTTAATTTGGGTTAATTAGTTTCAATCTAAATTGAAAAATCTACACAGGGTTACAGGTTGTGGTATATTGGGTTTTGTATAGCAGGAGAGACCGAGGCCAGGGGTTCAACATTTGATTGACCCTGCTTCTTCCACATTCATCATCTTCAAGCCGAGGAATCTGACAGGAACCTGCTCATTCACTAGTTTATTTATGAAGTATTTTTATCAAATATTACATTGGGCACTGGAAATGCAGACCAAGCCTGTATTAAAGTTTTCCATCATGTGGAAAACTACTGGAGAGAAACAATTTAAAAGAAAGGATGATTTATTTTAAAGTTTGTTGTTTCAGAGATGACATTCATAGTTGCTCAGTGCCTTTGCTTCTGAGCTGTCATCTGGTAGACCATCATGGCTGACAGCATGTGCTGGAGAAAAGCTACTGACCTCAGTGGATGATTGGCCAAGGATGAGCAAGGACAAGTGCCAGAGATAAGATGCTTTCCTTTGAAGACACACTCTCTGGGCTCTGTTTCCTCCAACTAGGCCCCACTTCCCAGGCCTATTGATAGCTTTGTACAATTGATGACATTAGTGTCCTCATTACCTAATCACTTCTCAACAGCATCATTGGCTGAAGACCAAACTGTTGCCACATGGGTGTTCAGCAGGTATTTCATAAAGAAACCACATCCACTATTTTTGCAACACTATCCTTGTTTGTATGACAAAGTAACAGACAAAAGCAGCTTAAGGAAAGGCCACTTCTGGGCATTTGGGGAAAGCCTGGGGCAGGAGCTTGAGGCAGCTGTTGCATATTCTGCGTTCACAGCCAGGAAGCAGACAGATGCTAAAGCTCCACTCTTGTCTTCCTTTTGTTCAGCTCAGTCCCACAGCTCATAGAATCAGATTGTCAACATTTACTGTGGGTCTTCATTCCCCAGTTAAATCTCTCTGGAAACACAGATATTTTTGAGATGATCTTGGACCCATTCAATTTGACAATCAAAATGATCTATCACAGAACTCAAAGAATGCAGACATGCTTAAAATTTCCTTTATAAGTATATGCAAGCCTACATTACAGAACCCATTGATGGGGATGGTGGACTGCACAGGAACACAGAGGATGGACATAATCCACCTGGTGAGGGGCCAGAGAACAGGTTCTTGAGGGCCTAACAATTTTTATAAATGGTAGAAGTTAGAGTAGTGGGCTATGTGGAAAAAGAAAACCTAGGTTAGCAGTAGAACAAGTGTGTTCTAGTCAGACATCAGCTGTGTGTCTGGAGGGCTGAGACTGCAGCTAGAAGTGTTGGTGGTGGTTAGAACACTGGCCATTCTAAGGTGCTAAGCGCTTGGATGTGAATTCCTTGTTTCTCAGTATGGAGTCAAGGAATGGAACTTGGTGTTTCAAGGTAGAAGTTCTACACAGGGAATTTGATATAAGGACTGAGTACACTAAGATAGTTTTCAGGAAACTCAGTAGTCTAGAGATTGCTGGGAACTTGGATCCAGGGTTTGCCTACCTATAGTTTAGGCCATGAACAAAACGTTCATATCTGCCTTCTAAAACCAATGTGTCTGCTGCAGCTAGTCAATATGTTTCCTTCTCCTCCAACTTTTAATTCCTGTGTCAATGTCTTCCAAATGGTGGAATTTCCCAGGGAATCTGTGAACTATAGTTCCCATGATCTTTGCTACAGAGAAGAGGAAGGTGTTCTAAGTACAGGGTGAGTAAAAACAAATGTATACCATTTATTTTACAAGCAACCATTTTCTTAAGTGCATCAGACTACTATTACTACACAAGGTGACCACAGAATTGATCATGCAAATGAGATCATTTATAAATATAAAAGTGGCTCCAGAGTGAGAGAAAAGGTATCAGTTGGCAATAGGAAAATAATCTTCTACAGCCTCAGGTGAATGGAAATGCGTGGCCATCCCATGTTACACCATCTCTAAGAGATGCTTGATTTTTTTAAAGAATGGAGAAAATAGAAAAGACAAGGGAAATGTTGACAACTGTGAAATCTTGATGATAAATTCATGGGCTCTCATTATATGATTCTGTCCACTTGGTATATAAAATTTTCATAATGACAATTAAATAATGAAAAATCACACCTAGTATTTCCATTTCAAATTATTTAGATATGTTTACATATGTATATTCAGTTTATGTGGTAGTGTTTTAAATAAAACAGTTTCTTTAAGGACTATTCAGACATTATTAGAGAAGGGTGAGAAGCTTTGTTTTTGTTTTTTTTTCACTTGATTATGTCCAACTTGTGTGTGTGTGTGTGTGTATTCATGTGTGTGCAAGTACACCTGAACATGTGTCCCTGCATGTGTAGAAGCCAGAGACTAACCTCGGATGTTGTTTCTCAGGAGCTGTGCACTTGTCTTTTGAGACAGGGCCTTTCCTTGTCCTGGGGCCTTCCCATTAGTCTGTTAGCCTAGTCTGGCTGGCCAGTGAGTCCCAGGATCTGCCCATCTCTCCCCAGTGCCAGGACTAACTGGAAATGTAATGCATAGCTTTTTATTTGGGTGCTAGGGACTGGATCCAGGTTCTCTTGCTTTGGCAACAAACACTTTATTAACTGAGTTATCACCTTTTTACCCATCCCTCTTTTTTTTGAAAGAGAGAGAGACAGAGAGAGAGACAGAGAGAGAGACAGAGACAGAGACACAGAGAGAGACAGAGACAGAGACAGAGAGAGGATATCATGTATCAACCTGGGTTCAAACGGGCTATGTAGGTGAAGCTGGCCTTGAATTCTGAATCCTCCTGCCTCTGCCTCCCAAGTTCATACCTGTGCATCGCAATGACAAGTTCCCTTCAGTTGGTCTTTCAGAAGCTTTGATAATTAGTCTCGATGCTAAAACTGTTGGTGAGCCTTGCGATGATGACATCTAGGACCTTTGTCAACCAGGTCAGTCAACAAAAGAGGGTAAGTTTGTTCTTCCTTTGCAAGAAGAATTTTAAATAAGATGATAGCTGGTGAGACTGGAAGCCTGCAGAGACAGCTATAAAGATATGGACTGTGGCTGTTTTTTTTTTTTTTTTCAGAACACGAAGGAGCTGATTACCTCATGCTCATTTGATTTTGTAGTTTCTCCAGCTCTTAACTCTGTTTTGAAAAAATAAATTTGTTATTAGTTTAGTACAGCCGGGTCCTCCTTTCTCCAGAATGGAGACAGATGTGCTTTGGAATATGCAGGTTTGGGGGACCCAGCAATCACAGGGCAGGACTGCATGGCAACGGATAGGGCCAGTTGGCTCTTCTTTTCCATGCTTTGGGATCTAAGAAGCATGTTCTGTTTTCTGCAATGTGTTACAGATCTGTCTGTAACAGTCTGTTGCAATTTTCTCCCCAAATCTCCTATGTTCCTGCCAATAATGAATTAGACTGTCATTAGCTTCCCAGATGTGCTTTGATCCTAATTGGCTTGTCTCCTGGCAGGGAACTATCTGAACCATTCATGCTGATTTGATAAACCTGGAGGATAGAGCTTTCTCTTCACTTCCTTGATTGTTTCTTTCTTTTTATTTTTTTTGTATGTGTGTGAATGTACTGTCTGCATGTAGGTTTGTGCACCCGTGTCGTGCAATGCCGCGGAGGTCAGAAGAGGGTCTTGGATTCCCCTGGAACTGGAGTTCTGGAATTGGAGTTACAGGTGGTTTTCAGCCACCATGTGGGTGCTGGGGATCGAACCCTGGTCCTCTGCAAGAATGGTTGGTGCTCCTAACCGCTAGGCTATCTCTCCAGCCCTGATTGTTTCTTTTGATGTACAGAAGCTTTTGAATTTAATGAGGTCCCATTTGTCAGTTGTCGACCTTAATTCTTGCACAGCTGCTGTCTGATTTAGTAAGTCTTTTCCTAGGACTATGTCTTGTTGTCAGCTGACAACTTTTTCTTCTATTGCCTTCAGAGTTTGGGGTTTCACGTTGAGGTCCTTGATCCATCTGGAGCTGACTTTTGTACAGGGTGAGAGGGAGGGGTTTAATTTCATTCTTCCACAAGTGGTGATCCAGTTTTGCCAACACCACTTGCTGAAGATGCTGGCTTTCCTCCATTGTGTCTTCTTGACCCCCCTGTCAAATCTGAGATGGCTTAAATTGTATGTGCTCAAGTTTGGATCTTCAGTTTTGTTCCATTGGTCAACAGGTCTGTTTTTGTGCCAGTACCAAGCTATTTTCATGACTGTAGCCCTGTAGAATAGTTTGAAGTCTAGTATAGAGATCACCCCTGTATTGCTCTTTTCACTCAGGGTTATTTTGGCTATTTGGGGTCTTTTGTTTTTCCAAATGAAATTCAGGACTTTTTTCCAAGCCTGTGAAGAAACTCTTAGGGATTTTAATTGGGATTGCATTAAATCTATACAACAGTTTGGGTAGAATAGACATTTTTACTATATTAATTTTCCCAATCCATGGGCATGGGAGGTTTTTCCATCTTCTGATGTCTTCTTCAATTTCCTTCTTCAAGCGTTTAAAATTTTTGTTGTAGAGATCTTTGGTGTCTTTGTTTAGGTTTGTTCCTAGGTATTTTATTATTTTTGAGGTTATCATGAGTGGGAAGGTCTCCTTGAAATCCTTCTTCAGTTGCTTGTTGTTGGTGTAAAGAAAGGCTACTGATTTTTCTAGGTTATTCTGCCACTTTGCTGAAGCTCTTAATCATTTCTAGGAGTTTTCTGGGGGAGTTTTTAGCATCCCTTAAGTAAACAATCATATCATCAGCAAGAAGGGATAGCTTGACTTCCTCTTTTCCAATTAGTACTCCTTTAATTTCCTTTTCTTGCCTTATTGCCCCAGCCCGAATTTCAATCACTATATTGAAGAGGAGTGGTGACAGGGGGCAGCCTTGCCGAGTTCCTACTTTTAAAGGGAATGCTTCTGTAGTTTTCCCATTTAGGATGATATTGGCTGTAGGTTTCCTGTATTTGGCTTTGATTACATTGAGGAATGATCCCTCCAATCCAATTCCCTCTAGGACTTTAAGCATGAAGGGATGCTGGATTTTGTCAAAGGCTTTTTCTGCATCAATTAAGATGATCATGTGATTTTTGTCTTTTAGTCCATTTTTTTTAATTTTCATTTTTTATTGATGCTTTGTGTATTTCATACATTTTCCAATTCAGTTCAGGCATATTTCCCTTTCCCTTCTCCCCACCCCACCCCACCCCATCCCAGATCATGTATTCTGCCATAACTGTCCTGCATCTTTCGCTCAGTTTTTTTTTCATTTTTTTAACAATAAGTGATAATTTATGAGTACAAGCATCCTTCATGTAAAACAAGTTTGCAAGCAGTTGTGCCCAAACCCACACAGCCCATGGGTCCCACCATCCAGCAGGGGGGCCTTGTATGTTCAATCAAGTTGATCAAATGAGTGTCCAGACTATATT